>CM050513.1:119279807-119507307 GCA_027563665.1 Antrozous pallidus | reverse complement strand
AGGCCGGGCAGCAGTGGGGTCTGGCAGTGGCACAGGCCCGGGGGGAAGATGGGGGGGCGTCTGGGAGCCTGGGGGCAGGGCCTGGGAGCCTGGGGGTGGGACCTGGAAGCTCTGGGACAGGGTCTGGGGCGGGGCCTGGGAGCATGGGGGTGGGGCCTGAGGTGGGACCTGGGGGGCTGGGCAGATGCCCGCCTCCCCATGAGTGGGTGGGGCCAGTGACAGTAGGTGCCCTGCTCACTGAGGATCTGTGCTTTGGGTCAGGGTGGGCGGCTTTCTGGCAGGAAGGGGTGTGGCCAGGGCCAGAGGCCAAGTCAGTCAGCTCACCTCTTGAGCCCCCACCAGGGACATGGGATCCCCACCCAGGACCCTCCTGCTCCCTGGGTGGGGGCCCCCTCGGCTACAGATGCCCTGGCCCTCGGGTGGGCCTGACCCCCCTCCGTTTCCACACCCCCAGGCCAGTCAGTGCGGGGACAGGTGACCACCCCCCCAGGAGGCCCTTCCTCCCCCCCCCACCACCACCACCAGGGACCTGATCCCCAGGACCGGCTCTCCTGCGGGGACCAGGCCGGGGGAGGGCGGTGGTCAGTGCCAAGGGCAGGCCCTGCCCTGGCCATCCACAGCCTGACTGCTGGGAACACAGGGCCTGGAGAAGGGGGGTCAGCTGTGTCATCGAAACTCCAAGCTCCGGCTCTGCCAAGTCTGCCTGGAAAGCCGAGGCCGGGAAGCCACGTGCCAGAGGCTCAGGCCGACGCCCCCTCAGAGGCCTCCACGAAGAGGGGGGGGGCCCGTCGAGGTTCCTAGAGCCGTCCCCAGCTGTGCCTCACCCCCTCGGCCACAGCCCGGGTCAGGGACAGAAGGGGGCTCTGCCTGCAGGTGCCAGGCTCGCTGCCATCTTCCCAGCTACAGTGCCCGTGGCTGCTCTCACCAGGGCAGGCGACCACCCCTCGGCCCCTGCTGTCCAGCCTCCACGGCCCAGGGTCACTTCCCCTTTCCGAGAAGCGTTGGCACCGAAAACTGCCGAGGTTTCTCGTCAGGGGCTGCGTCGGAGAAAGGAGGTGAGCGAGTGGGGCCGGCCTGTTCCCTGCCTCTCCCTCTCTTCCCGGGACGTGGGTGCCGCTGGCCCCCGGGTGACGACAAGGCCAGGAGGGGGGCCAGCTGGCAGCGAGCCACGCAGAGGTCCGGCCCCCACAGGTGGTGATGTGACCCTGCCGGCGGGGGGCGGGGGGAGGGCGGGGAGAAGGAGGCAGGAGCCAGAGCAGAGGAGATCGATGCAAGCTGGCCGGCAGCCGAGGCCGCGTGCCACGCAGAATTCGGTTCTTTCCACCGGGATTTCGGGGTTCCGGGCAGCCCCCGGGAAAGTCCCGCAGCCGGAGACGCTGTGCAGAACCTGAGCCAGTGGTTCCAAAGGAGCCTTGAGCCCCGGCTGGTGTGGCTCAGTGGATAGAGCGTCAGCCTGGGGACTGAAGGGTCCCGGGTTCGATTCTGGTTAAGGGCACAGGCCTGGGTTGCAGGCTCGATCCCCAGTAGGGGGCGTGCAGGAGGCAGCCGATCCATGATTCTCTCTCATCATGGATGTTTGTTTTTGTTTTTTTTTAATGTTTTTTTTTTTACTGATTTTTTCACAGAGAGGAAGGGAGAGGGATAGAAAGTCAGAAACATCGATGAGAGAGAAACATCGATCAGCTGCCTCCTGCACAACTCCTTACTGGGGATGTGCCCGCAACCAAGGTCCATGCCCTTGACCGGGATCGAACCCTGAACCCTTCAGTCCAAAGGCCGACGCTCTATCCACTGAGCAACACGGGTTTCAGCTCCTCATGGATGTTTCTCTCTCTCTCCCCTTCTCCCTTCCTCTCTGAAACCAATAAAAACATATGTTAAAATAAAGACGCCTTGATGGGAAACTGCTCGAGATACAGAAAGACTAGTGGAGGCGGGGCCGGCCCAGGGCACGCACGGGCAGAGGGGAGGGGGCGATGCCAGCCTGGCCCGGATCAGCCTGGCCGAGGGCAGGGTGGGCTTTGGGAGTCGTGCCCTCGCTCAGTGTCCAGGCAGCCTGTGCCCGGAGCTCAGCCCCACACTGTCCAGCAGCGCAGCCCCATCCTGGCCCAGAGGCCCTGGTAGAGGTGGGACCCCAGACCCCAGGCTTGGCAGACGGGGCTGGTTCTGGCAAGAACAGATCCAGCTGATGGGGTTCTGGGGACCCCAATGCTCAGCACGAGGGGCACAGCCCTTGGTGCTGCCACGGCGATTGGAGGCCGGCCCCCCAGGCCCAGGTGCACCCACAGTTGCTTGCTTCCGTCTGCCCGAGGAGGGGGTGTGCGGTCCTGGAGGTGCCCAGAGGGGTGGGGTTGGGGGGCGGGCAGAGGATGGACCCAGGGCCTCAGGAACTGGTGTGCAGCCTTCCTGCCTGGGGATGGGGGGATTTTGGGGTCTGGGGGAAACGGGTCTTGGGGGGCAAGTCCACCACTCAGACCCTGACAGAGCTCCAGGTCTGGGTCCCAAGGCGAGGTGGGGGGAGCCCTGCCTCCTTCGTCCCCTCAGAACCCTGAGCCCAGTGGCCTGGCGGTGCCCAGCAATCAGCCTGCCCCTGGGACCCGGGACTGTGCCCTGAGATCTGCAAAGGCTCCTCAGTGTGCGGCATCCTCACCTGTCTGTGGTCTGTGGCCTGCACCCGTGTCGGCGGCCGGGGTTCTGGATGCAGCCAGCCCCATCCCATAGCCTCAGCCCCCCAAGTCCTCAGCCCGGCCCTCCCAATTCCCAATACGTGGGCACAGCCACGGGGACAAGTCATTCTCTGCCTCTGTGGCCTCCGTTTCCTCAAGGACATCGGAGCTGGGGACCAGGGAGGCAGCGGTGCCCGGTGGCCCCTGGGGGAGAGGGGTGCTGTGGGGCCGAGGTGTGGGCCGAGGCCCCTCCATCTCCTCCCTCTGCCTGTGGGGCGCGCTGGCTCTGTCCAGCAGAGTCCCTCCCGGGGAGAGGTACTGGCCTCCCCGATCCCGTGGGACCTGGCCCCAACACCCAGGCCTGGCCTCCCCCACGCCCCAGCAAACCCCTTCCCTGCTCACCTGTCACTCCCATCAGAGCCAGGAGGCCTGCAACCCCCAGGCCGGAGAGGTATCACCCACGACCTCAGCTTCTGCCTCTTCCGAACCCGTCAGTGGTCACCCCAGGCCTATCCATCCACAGCTCCAGCAGCCAGTGTCTGCCCCTGGGGGACCCCTTTTCACGTCCCGCATGATTCAGGGTCCCCTGTTCAGGGTTCGGGTTTCTGGAGGAGGCCGCACACAAATGAACAGAGACTCAGAAAAACATTAATTTGGAAATGGGGGCCAGGCGGTAACCCAACTCTAGTGGAAGAACTACTGCTCGCTCTGGCTTTACCTTCCCTTTTATTAAGATTAAGATCATAAGATACACCCGCATCCCCCAGGCAGGAAACACCAATAAAAACCAATCAGTGAATCTATTAGGACTGACAGGTGGGGCTGCTTCAACCACCAACATCCAGTGATTAGCTCTGACCCTTCAGAGCAATCAAGGGGGACCAGCCCTCCGGATTCCCCGTCCACAGCTCTCTGCCATTAAAACAACGATCGGCTTCCGGCAGCCCCCCGTCCCAGGTGCACTGCGGGGTCCCCAGCCCAGGAGCCTGAGGTGGCCTGGCGGGGCCCGGGGCGGGGGGCAGTGATCCCCACCTCCCTGGCAGAGCCCCCTGCTGTAAGACAGACGGGCACATGCTGTCGGCCCCTCAGGCCTGTGGGGAGATGGCTGCTCCGTCTTCGCACCTCCACCGCCCACGCGAGGGGCAAGGGCTCCGGACAGGGCCTCGGCCAGCCCGGCTCAGGGCTCTCTGCCTTCGGCTGTGCCCGCCTCTCTCCGTGCCAGCCCGGCCTCCCACCAGCTCCCAGCACATGTGACTCCGTGTGGGGCGCGATGGCTGTCCGGGCTGACTCGGGGTCCCCCCAGAGACGAGCCCAGTGAGTGGTTGGCTATTGGAGGTGCAGGGGGTGGACGGACGGATGGACGGGAGGATTACGGACGGTGGAGGCCGGGTAGGTGGATGCACGGTGGGTGCCCGGGACCAGCCCAGCACCCTCAGCTGGCAATGGGGAGCCGGGGTCCTGGTGACGTGTGGGTGGCTGTCACCGGAGGGTTGTGGGGCCCAGAGGCTGCACACTGCTGGCCTCGGCCTCCCAGGGTACTCCACTCCTGGAGCAGCCGGCTGGGCCAGGGGAGGAGCCGGCGGCCTGGGCACACCCAGCAGCAGGTTGGCCAGGCCGTGGGAATGGGGCACTGTTGGGTCTGCCGAGAATTCCTGGGCCCACGGTGGCTCCTCACGGGGGCGCACCAGGCCCCCCAAGACCAGTCCAGGAGCCGCACCCTAGCCCTGCCTGCCGGCCTTACTTCCCCAAACTCCCTGCCCTGCTCTCTGTGCAGCCTCCGGAAGCTCCTCCGTCCAGTCCGACTTCCAGAGCAGTCCCAGGGCAGCCCTGGCAGGGGCAGGGGGGGGCACACTCAAACCCTCTGCCCAGGCAGCCCTTCATGCTAGGCCTATTTCCCTCCTGGACCTGGTGTGGCTCCCATCACTGTCTCACCCTACTGCTGAGGGCCAGGTCCAGCCCCCGCCCCTCCCCTGCTCCCTGCACCCAGGCCTTGCTGCCCGTCCACCTGGCCAACTCTGCCCACCCTTCAGACCCTTCCCATGGCCTGGGGGATGAGGGGGCGTGACCCCTCCCCATGCTTTGCCTGCGTGGCCTGAAGGCCCTTCTCCCCTCCCCGCCCCCACTGACCTCCTGGAGAAGGGGCCAGAGGTTTCGGGGGTCATCCAGTGGTGGCAATGTCACCCCCACACACACCCCAGGCCTGCCTGGCTCCCTGCCCCACCCCCTCAGCTGCCACCGGGGCAGGAACGGGGTCTCCTGGTCTGGGAGGGAGAACCTAGCCCAGGCCCCCCATGCTGCCACCTCCTCACAGGAATGGGGAGGGGGCTCCCCAGGGACCAGAGGCCCCTTCACCCACCCAGCCCCCAGCCCAATGAGCACAGGACAACCGTTATATACAAAACAATTTAATTGAAATGCTTGTATAAAAAATATCGTCTCCAGACATCTCGCTCTTAAACGGAAAGAACCCGTCCGGTGCCGGGGCCCAGGACCAGAAACAGCTGCTGAAATAAATTAAAGGCTCGAGACTCTGCCCCCCACCCCACCCCCGCTTCCAGAGCCAACAAGCAGACTGTACAAGTCAATAATTTAAAACCCGCTCCCAGGGGCGCAGAGCCCCGGGACGGGTCACCCACTCCCCTTAAATTAGCCACTGTACAAGCCCGTCCTCCCAGAGGCAGGGGGGCCGGACTGGGGTCCACAGAGCCACTGCCACCCCGGGTGCAGAGTGGGGCTGAGGAGGACCCCCCACAAATAAATTAACAATAAATAGCCCTCCGCGGGGTCACCATAAATAGGGCGCGCAGGCTGGCTGCGCACAGACAGGGGGCGCTGTGCGGGCGGCAGAGCCTGGGCCTTGCATTGCTCCTGCACAGCTGAGCCCCCGACAGGAGGAGGGGCTGGGGCGGGCGGGGGCACGAGGACCCTGTGCCCGTGAGACGGGAGTGCTCCAGCTCCTGCTTCAGGTGGGAGGTGCGGACCACGCCGCCCCGGAAGCACAAGGACAGGGATGGTCTGGGGTCACATCCCACCCCCGACAGACGGGACCTCGCTCAGCCAGGTCTTTGGACGGACAGCTCGAGAAAACCCAGTCCCGTGAGAGCAGCGTTCAAAAAGGCACTCAAAGCAAAGGAAACAGGCCCCGTGCCGAAGGTCAAGGTCACCCGGGGTCAGAGGTCACTGCTGTCTCCAGAGGACAGCCCTAAAGGGACGGGGCCGGGGCAGGCGGTCCCTTCGGCCCCACAAGCCGGAGGGGTCCCTCCTCACAAGCTCTCGCTGCTCGAGGTGGTGCTGGCCCCGTCGTCCGTGTCCAGGGAGCAGAGCCGGAGGTCGCAGCTCTCGGGGGCCCCGTCGGCCCGCAGCATCCAGGGGTGGGCGGAGATCTGGTCCAGTGAGGGCCGCTCCGAGGGCCGCAGGGACAGGCACCACTGGATGAGCTGCTGGCACTCTGCGGGAGGAAGGGGGTCAGCAGGGGGCCGGCTCGTGGCTCGGTCCCCTCCGCCAGCCCCGCCCCCGGCCCCGCACGCACCTGGGGAGACCCTCCTGCGGAAGAAGAGGCGGCCCCGCAGGATCTCCTCGTCCTGCTCGAAGGGGATGTCCCCGCACACCATGTCGTACAGCAGCACGCCCAGCGACCACACGGTGGCCGAGCGCCCGTGGTAGCGGTGGTAGCGGATCCACTCGGGAGGGCTGTACACGCGAGTGCCTGGGGGACACGCGGGGGTCAGGCGCCCACCCAGGACCCAGCACCAGGCGCCGCCGGCACCGAGCCCCTGCGCTGCGTTAGCGTCTAGGCAGCAGTGGCGCCGGGAGAGGGAGCCCGCGCCCCGTCCTGCAGTCATCGCCCTGGAAAAACCCCGCGGGCGGCGGCGGAGGAGGAGCGGTCACGTGGCACCGGCTCGGGTTTCACAACAAACAGATGTGGGGGGGGGGGCGAGGGCTGCGGGGAGCGGAGGCGGGAGAGGGAGGAGGCTGGAGAGGGAGGAGGCGTGGGCGGGCGGGGAGCCCCGGCTTCCCCGCGCACCGCAATGCGGGGATTTCTGCCGGCACCCCGCTCCTCGGGCACGCACGCACGCACGCACGCAGCGCCCGCCCGCACGAAGGGGGAGCCCACGCAGCGCCGGCTGGAGCCGCCGCGGGGCCCGGCACTCCCCGCGCGCGCGCGCGCACACACACACACACACACACGCACGCAGACGTCGCGACCCCTACAGCCCCCGCCCGTGCGCCCACCACGGCCAGAGGGAGCAGTCCCCAGCCCATTTCTCACCCCCCCAACCAAACCAAACCGAATCGAACCGGCTGGGGATCCCCGCCTGGTGCTACGTGTAAACGCCTCCGAGGCCTCGGCGAGGCTCGGCCTTCACCAGCAGCCCCCTCCCCGCGGCCCCCCTCCCCGCAGACGTTACCGGCCGTTGGAACGCGCCCTCCCCCCGCTCCTCGGAGCGCCCGGCCCGGCCCCGCTCACCGTCGAAGTCCGTGTAGACCGTGTCCCTGAGCAGCGCGCCCGAGCCGAAGTCGATGAGCTTGAGCTCCCCGGAGCGCAGGTCCACCAGCAGGTTCTCGTCCTTGATGTCGCGGTGCAGCACCCCGCAGGCGTGGCAGTGGCGCACGGCCGCCAGCACCTGCGCGAACAGGCGGCGCGCCAGCGGCTCGGCCAGGGCGCCGCGCTCCGTGATGAAGTCGAACAGATCCTGCGCCGGCTCGGGCCGCTCCAGCACCAGCAGGAAGCCGTCCGGCCGCTCGTACCAGTCCAGCAGGCGGATGACCCCGCGGGCGCCCGCCGCGCCCACCTTCCGCAGCAGCACCACCTCGAGGGGCACGGGCACGCCGCCCTGGTTTTTTTGGGGGGGACGGGACACGGGGATCAGCGCCTCCCGCCCGCGGCCCCGACCCCGCCGACGGCCCGCCCTCCCCCTCCTCCGGCCCCGCACTCACGATGCTGCCCCACTCGGTCACCCGCTCCTTCACCACGTGCTTCACCGCCACCTGGGGGGGGGGGGAGGCAGGGGGGTCAGGCCGGGCCGCCTGCGACACCCGCGCGCACTGGGCGGAAAGCCCCAGCCCGCCCGGCGCCCCGACTCACCGGGAGCCCGTCGGAGATGCGGGTGCCCGAGTAGACCGTGCCGAACCCGCCGCTGCCCAGCACGGCGCCCACCTGGTACACCTTCTCGAAACTCTCCTTGTCCGCCTTGGCTGTGGGGACCGCGGGGGCGGGGTTGGTGCGAACCGGCGCGCCCCCGAACCCCGGGTGGTCCCCCAGATCCCGGCACCTTCGACCCCCCAGCGCCCCTATCGGGCCCCCGAACCCCGGCACCCCCAGCGCCCCGATCGGGCCCCCCCAAACCCGGCACCTTCGATCCCCCCCCCAGCGCCCCGATCGGGCCCCCGGACCCCCAGCCCCCAGCGTACCCGGCTGCAGGATCTTCCCCGGGAGGTGGTCCGCGCCGCCCGGCCCGCAGAGGTGCGCCAGCGACCCGAACTTGGAGAGCAACATCGCGGGCGGGGGGAGGGGGGGGCGCTGCGCCGCCTCTCGCCGGGCTCGGCTCCCCGCGCGGCTTACGGACGCGGGAGGGCGGCCTCCCCCGGCCGCGCGGACCCCGAGCCCCGGGCGGCGGGCGTCACGGGAGCGCCGGTCCTCGGAGCAGCGGCCGAGACGCGCGCGGAAGAAGCCGTCACGCGGCGCCGCACCGGCCCGACGAGCTCCGTGGGCCTCGTGGACGCGCGGCGGACCGAGCGGTTCACACGCCCCAGCCGCCTCGCCCCGGGCTTATGGGTCGGAGACGCGCGTATCCCTCCGCGGGGGGGCGGGGCGAGCGAGACACCGCCCTCCTCCGCCGGGGTCCGCGCGGCGGGCCGCCCCCCGAGAACCCTCTGGAGCCGCTGCGGAGCCGGCGGGGAAGAGGCCGGGCGACACCCCCCGGGGCCGGCGCGGCGCGGCGGGCGGAGGACGCGGTGATCCGTCGGGACTTCTTTGTCGTAGTAGAGTCGCGGAGGCGCACGGCGCGGCGCGTTTTGGCCTCGCACTCACACAAGCAGGTTCCGCGCACGCGCAGCTCCCAGCGGGCGGTGCTCAGCCGCGTAGGGTGGGGCCGCGGCAGCCAATAGGAGCCTCTGTTTTCAAAGGGCACCGCGGCCCCGGCCAATAGCGGCGCAGGGGAGGGGCGGGGCTTCTCGGGGGCCCGGGGCGGGGCTTCTCGGGGGCCCACCCAGTCGGCGCCGGGAAGGTCACCGGCGACACGCGCGCCTCCCCGCTCGCCCGGGAGGCCGGGTCGGCTGTTGCTTCGAGCAGACTGGGGGGATCCCCGAGGCCGTCTAGGGTCCGGGTCTGGGAGGCGTCTCCCGCGCTGCCCGAGGCCCGTGCGTGGGCGTCGCCCGCAGTCCGCTTGGAGAGACGGCGTCGCGCCCTCCGGAACCGGGTTCAGGGCAGCGCCCCAGGACCCTGCCCACCCGGGGGCGCATTCTGAGCCGGGCTAGACTTCAACCTCAGAGGTCCTTCCCTCCTCTTCCGGGGACCTTCGCCCTACTGCCCTCGCGCCTGGGCGCCCTCCTTGGTCTGCACCCAGCTGGCTGCCCCCCAGGCCCAGGGGCTGGCCGTGGCGCCCACAGCCCGTCCTGACCACCGCAGTCAGCGCCCGAGCCTCCCAGGGCCACGCGAACCTTCCCATACGACACCCTCGCCTGGGCAGCGGGGCGACCCAAGCCCACGGTTGCCCAGTAAGGTCACTGACCTGAGCAGCTCGGGCCTCGGGGTGGGCAGCCCTGTGCCAGCCCTGGTGTCGGAGCCCGGGCGACCACGGCCTCCACGCGGTTCCCAGAAAGGGCTGAGGTTTGGGGGAGCCAAAAAGCCAAGGGACAGCCCTTTTGGCCTCAGAGGTGCTCCCCGCGACGACCCCCCCCCCCCCCCAGTATGCACAGGGCCGGCCTACAGGCTCCCTCCGCACGCCAGCCTCTCTCTGCACACCAGGCTCCCTCCGCACGCGGGCATCCCTCTGCTGGCACAGAGTTTTGTCTTCCTGGAGCAACACTTGTCCAGCGCCCTATCGCCCTGTGGGTTCCCAGACCCAAGGGAGCTCCACTGCAGAGTGTGGGTCAGCGGGAGAGGGGCTGAGGGCCCCGGGGGCCTCCCCAGTGGAGTCCACCCCCCATGAACTCCACCAGCTTGACCTGAAGACCTCAAGTCTCCCCCCCCCCCCCCCCCCCCCGCCCAGCAGCGGGCAACTCAGCGGCTGGGAGGGGCAGTGTGTGTGCCAGCTCCTCAGCCCTCCTCCCTCCCAGCTAGCAGGGTGGTCTCCGGAGTGGAAGGCCTGGGCCTGCAGGATAATAGCAGGAGGCAGCCTCTGTCCTGGGGTGAATTTCTTAGAGCCTCCCCCCACCCCCCAGACACAGCCGTGTAGTGTTGTCCACACGCTGTTGTCTGTGCATGTATGTGTGTGTGAGCATGTGTGGTGTGTGAGCATGAGCATGAGTCTCCTGCACCAGCTGTGAGCTCCATGACGGGTCAGAGCCGGCCTGTACCCTTCAGGCTGCTCTGGCCAAGGAGTGGGCTGGACAGGGGGCCTGGCATCTCCCAGGAGCCTCATGTCTGTGATATTGGGGGCCCCGGTGCCCCAGACAGACCTGCCCGGTGGGCAGGGCTCAGGCAGGGTGCTGTCCGCCTCCCCCGGCCCCTCCCCTGCAGGGGGGGCAGGACCGAGGCTGGAGGAGTTCACTCAGCCGGGGGAGCCCAGCTGGGGGGCGAAGCCACGTCTGAGACCCAGGAGCCTTTAGCTCTTCTGCCCTGGGCGCGGCCCTTGGCAAGTGACCGCCGGCCACCCCTGCCCTGCAGGCCTGAGCCACACACGCCGGCCATGCCGTTCGCCTCACCGGACGCCTGTCGTGTTTTTTCCTGGTTCCTGGAAGGCCCATCCGGCGCCTTAAAAATAGTCCAGGAAGGGCTGGCCCGGAACTCCTCCTGGAGCCAGCGCGGGGAGAGGTCCTGACCCTGCTGCCCACTGACCAGAGGGCTGGGCTCTGTCCCTTGGCCTCCACCCCCCCAGGTGCCCCCACAGTGGCAGCACCCCAGGACTCCACCCGCCCCAAGGTCTCAATCCTGACCCGGGCCAGCCCTCCTCAAGTCCCCCTCCTCCAAGGCGATGCTTCCCAAGGAGGGGAGCGGGCTGGATCCCACCGGAAGCTGCACCCTGACCCCCCCCTCCCCCAGGGTGAGGACGGGCCGTGAAGAGGCTGTGGAAGGGGACCCAGAAATGGCCTGCCACTGCCCTGCACAGCCCACCCCCCAGGTCACCCTGTCCTGCACGGGGAGGGGAGGCACTGTCCCCATGGTGACGGGCTGGGCTGGCCTCCCTGGATTAGGGAGGAAGAGGAGAGTGGACAAAAGGGCCCAGGCCACTGACACTGTGTCCCCCACACACACACCGTCTCCCACAGCCACACACACACACACACACACCACTCATACCATCTCCCACAACCACACACACACACACCACTCACACCACTCACACCATCTCCCACAACCACACACACACACACACACACCACTCACACCGTCTCCCACAACCACACACACACCACTCACACCGTCTCCCACAGCCACACACACACACACACACCACTCACACCGTCTCCCACAGCCACACACACACACACACACCACTCACACCGTCTCCCACAGCCACACACACACACACACACCACTCACACCGTCTCCCACAGCCACACACACACACACACACCACTCACACCGTCTCCCACAGGCACACACACACACACACACCCCACTCACACCGTCTCCCACAGCCACACACACACACACACAGACACACAGACACACACACACCAGGCAGCATGGGCTGCCGTCCCGGGAGCTGGGAGGACCTGGCTGGCTGGGGGAGCGGAGAGGGCTGAGACGGGAGAGCAGAGAAAGGGGGCCAGGGGACGATGGTGCAGCTCTCCAGCCATAGGCCTTGGTCGTGGGTGGGGCAGCTGGGGGTCCCCCAGGCCTGGCCTGGACTAAGGGGCATCTGGTCAGGGCAGAGTGGGTACCTTCGGGACAGCAGGCACAGCCTGGGAAGGGGCCGACGGAGGAGGCGTGGAGTCAGGGACGTACACAGGCCTGAGGAGGGTTGTGCAGGGCGGGCAGAACCCCTGGAAACCGAGGGGCCTGGGCACACAGGGAGCAGGCCCCCGAGTTTGTGCTCCCCCACTCCCAGGTGACAGTGCACCAGCTCTGTGCACACGTTTGTGAGTGTTGGCCTACGTGTGCATTCGGGGGGTGCGTGTGTGTGTGTGTGTGTGTGTGTGTGTGCGTGCAGGCTGTGTTTGTGTGTGTGTGTGTGTGTGTGTGTGTGTGCGCGTGCAGGCTGTGTTTGTGTGTGTGCCTGCAGGCTGTGTTTGTGTGTGTGCCTGCAGGCTGTGTTTGTGTGTGTGCGTGCGCACGCGCATGCGTGTGCATTCGGGGTGTGTGTGTGTGCCTGCAGGCTGTGTTTGTGCCTGCAGGCTGTGTTTGTGTGCGTGCGCACGCGCATGCGTGTGCGGTGTGAATGTGCACACATGTGTGCCACCCTGCACCCCTTCCCTGGTCCGCCTGGGGCCGCGGGCCCCCCCTTCCCCCGGCCTCCGCCGGCCTCCGAACCCATCGCAGCCTCTCACCCGCCGGGAGCGGAGCCAGCAGGGCCAGGCCGGGGTTTTGCAATGTTCCCCGCAGGCGGCCGGGCAGGGCGGGGGGGCTGGGCGGTGCGTCCGTGGGATCTGGTGGACAGAGCCTGCGTGAACTCTGCCCTGGGCCGGGGCCAGGCCTCACCGGGCACCGCGTCTGCGCCAGCCTGCTCCTCGGCGACATTGCTGGGGCCTCAGACCTCGGTCTCTCCCTCCCCTGCAGTGCCTCCTCCCCCCTCCCCGGACCCCCCTCCCCCAGCCCAGCCTCAGTGCCAGCCGGTCCTCCCTGTCCCCCCCTCCCCCCACTGACTGACCCATGTCCGTGGGGACCCTCCGGTCACCCCTGTGTGGGGCCCGGAGGAGGGGCCAGCGAGGCGTCTCCCAGCACACAGTAGGCGCCTGTTAGATGCAGCCACGGGGGCTCTGGCTGTTGCGGGCACAGGGTCGGGGAGTGAAGAGTGAGGGGTAAGGGGCAAGGACGAGGCCCTTGAAGTGGAGGAGCCCCCCCGCCCCCCGCTCAGTGGCCTGGGGGAAGGAGCCCCCACGCCCTCCTGTTAACTCGGGACCTGGCCCCCAGGGCTGGCAGCACTCTACTCTAGGATGGGACTACTCTCGGCCCCTGGCAGGGAGGACTAGGGCCAGGCTGGACGGGCGGTGCCCCCCCCCCCGGGGGTGGGGGTGGGGGTGGAAAGGCTCCCTGAGGAGCTGGGAGCCAGCAGGGTCTGGGTTTGCCTCTGGCTGGCACTTGGGGCTCGGGGAGCCAGGGTGGGAGGGGGAGGGGAAGGCCAGCTCAGCAGAATCTGGAACCAACCCTGTGGCTGCCCCCGGGGGGGGGGGGGGCAGGGTGTGGGGTCCCAGCTGCCCAGCAGGAGCCAGCCCGGTGGTCTCCTCTCTGAAGGGGCGCTCTGGCCCGGCCGGCGTGGCTCCGGGGTTAAGCTTCGACCTGTGAGCCGGGAGGTCAGGGTTTGGTTCCAGGTCGGGGCACAGGCCTGGGGTGCAGGCTCCATCCCCATTGGGGGGCGCGCAGGAGGCAGCCGCCGATCCGTGATTCTCATCATCGATGTTTCTGTCTCTCTCTCCCTCTCCCTTCCTCTCTGACGTCAATAAAAAATGTTTTTAAACATTAAAAAAAAAAAAAGGCCCAAACCGGTGTGGCTCAGCGGATAGGGCGTCGGCCTGCAGACCTGGGGGAGGAGGGTCCCGGGTTTGATTCCGGTCAAGGGCACGTACCTTGGCTGCGGGCACATCCCCAATGGGGGGCGTGCAGGAGGCGGCCGATCGATGTTTCTCTCTCACTGATGTTTTTGACTTTCTGTCCCTCTCCCTTCCTCTCTGTGAAAAATCAACAGAGTATATATATATATTTTTTAAATATATATTTTATTGATTTTTACAGAGAAGAAGGAAGAAGGATAGAAAATCAGAAACATCGATGAGAGAGAGACATCGATCAGCCGCCTCCTGCACGCCCCCCATTGGGGATGTGCCCGCAGCCAAGGGACATGCCCTTGACCGGAATCGAACCCGGGACCTTCAGTCCGCAGGCCGACGCTCTATCCACTGAGCCAAACCGGTCTCAGCAACAGAGTATATTTTTTAAAAAGTAAAAAAAAAAAAAGGCAGGAAGGGGCGCTCTGTGCCAGCCAGCCAGCCTGCGTGCAGCTGACCCCGGTCACACCCAGCCCCCTGGGTGCCCGTCCAGCCCTCGGGGAGCTGTGGGTGTCGGGGCAACAGCCTCGGGGACAGCACAGCTGTGGTGGCCGGGACAGGGCCGCCGCCAGCAGCAAGGGCCCCACTCCGGACGGACAGACGGACGGACGGACGGACGGGCCGGGTAGGGGAGAAGCCGGGGCACATGGGAGGCGACTTCAGGTCAGGCTCCATGTGTCCCCCCCCCCCGCCCGCAGCCCCAGGCAGCGCCCACACAGCTCAGAGCCCACACGCCCTCGAGGGTGCCCTCCTCCCGATGGTTCAGAACCGAGAGCCAGGGTGGGGGTGGGGCCCGAGGGGCACCTGAGCTCCCTGGGCCGTGCCCCACGCCGCCCGCTCCTGTCCTGTCTGCTGGGAGCCAGCAGCCTGGGGGCAGGGGCAGATCCTGGCAGCCAGGCGTGGACACAGAGCCCAGCCAGGGTTGGGGGCAAGTCCCCCCTCTCCCCCCGACCAGCCTGGGAGGCCGAGCTGCCCCAGCTGCACCCCCCCACACACACACCCCTCGCTGCGGCTTCTGGGAGCCTCCCCAGCGCCCACTTGGGCATTGAGATCCCAGGATGCAGCGGGGCAGAGCAGGATCGGGGCCGATGGGGATGCGGGTATTCCGCGGTGAGGCGACTGGCCCGGCCTGTGTGGGAGGGGGATGCTGGGGACCCCAGCTGCAGGCTTTTACCGCCTCAGCCTGTTGTCCTGGGGGAGCCCCGAGGGAGGAGGAGTTTGGGGGTGCCAGCCAGCCTCCACCACCCCGAGCTTAGGCCCCAACAGGGACCGGGCAGACTCGAGGGCCCACTGAGACCTGGGGCAGCCTGCCCTGCCCCCTCGCTGTGCCCGCTGTTTCCTCGGGGGCCCGGACCCCAGGGTGTGGCTGACCAGGAAAGAGGGCCTGCTCAGAAGTGGCCGGGCCAGTTCCAGCTTCGGGGCTACCCCCATCCTGGCGGGTGAGAGTGGGTTCCCCCCCGCGCCCCCGGCCAGGCCAGAGGCCGCCAGGCCTCCCTCCACCCAGGAGGTGCCCCAGCTCACGGCGAAGTGCTCCCTGCTCGCTCCCCGTGGCCCCCACGCAGGACGAGATCCTGAGGACTCTCTGCAGGAGGTGGCAGTGACGTGGGAGTTCCGGGTGCCAGGAGCTGGGAGGACTCCCAGAACCCCCTGGGGGCTGGCCAGTCGGGCCCAGAGCCCGGCAGCCACCTGCGCGCTCACCTTTGAGCAGGTGAGCCCCCAGGCACGTGCAGAGGCAGCCAGCCGGCCCCCGAGGTGGCAGGTGGTGCCCTCACAGCGGGCGCCTGCCCTCGCTCGCCCCTCCCGCCAGGGCATCATCCCGCCAGGTCAGGCCTCCCGGCTCCCAGCCCTGCTCCCCTCCCCCGAGGCCGAGGGGGCGTTCTCCCAGCCCCTCTGGGAGGAGGGGACCGTGGCCGCTGGGTGTGGCCCAGGGCGGGAGACCGAGTCTGGCCAGCCTGCCCCCTCCCCCCGGCTCCGTCCAGATGGCATACTCACACACATACATGTGCAAACACATCCACACACACTCATGCACACATACTCACACACACACAAACACGTACACACACATGCACACACTCACACCAGGCTCAGACCTTTCAGAGGAGCCGGAGAGCAGGCTGGGCCGGGTTAGGGCGGGGCGGGGCCACACCTGAGGGAGGGGCGGGGGCAGGGTGTGCACGCACGCAGACACTCACACACACACACACACTCACATACACAAACCTGTACACACACTCACCCACATGTGCATACATATATACACACACACACACGCTCACACACATGCACACACACATACCCACACACATACACACATACAGTGCAAACACATCCACACACACATTCATGCACACACACACACTCTCACACACACACAAGCATGTACACACATATACACACACAAACACATACACACACTCACCCACACATGCACACACGCACGCACACACATACACACATAGACATACTCACACACATACATGTGCAAACACATCCACACACACACATGCACACACACACTCTCTCACACACACAAACATGTACACACGCATGCACACTCACACTCACACATATACATACTCACATACACATACACATCCAAACACATCCACACACTCACACTCACACACAGGCACACACACATATTCACACACACAAAAAAACACGTACACACACACTCACACTCTCACACACACACAAACACGTACACACACATGCACACACTCTCACACACAACCACGTATACGCACATGCACATGTGCACATTCACATGTGCACGCGCACACACACACACACACACACACAGCCGTGTGTTCCTGGTGGGACTGTGGGTGGTGGTGGTGCAGCCGCTGGGGCAGAGCGCTGAGTCACCCGGACCAGGACGGAGGAATGAGAACTATGGCAGGAACTCGGAATTTTGCCTCTGGCATCTCGAGGCTCCCCACCCCCAGCACCTTCCCTGCGCAGACCCCCCCCTGCTTCTCCCTCCCCCCCCCCCCAGCCTACCAAGCCTGACCTGGAAGTGGAGAGGTTAGGGTCCTGCGGGGCGCCCTGTGCTGGGGCCACCCTCCTGTCCCCTGTCCCAGGCCCCAGGGGCAGCGTCCCCACAGCCGGGGGGGGGTGGGGTGAGGGGGTGCCCAGCTGCTGGGAAAACCTGGCACAGAGCAGCCACCTGGGCCAGTCACCCCTCGCCCCCTCTCTGGGGCCTGGCCGGGCTCAGGGCGGGGGCCCTGGGTGAGCTGTGCTGGGAGAAAGGGCTCCATTGCCCATGACCCTCTCTGATCAGCCGCACAGCAATCGGGGCCCTGGGATCCAAGTGGGGCGCCCTCCCATTGCCAGGTCGGTCTGCAGCCACTCCCAGCACGGCTGGTGGCGATGCCCACGCAGGCCCTCTGCCCCCCCTTCCCCCCCCCATCGCTGGGTCGCCCCCCCCCCCCCCCCCCCCCGTGGGTTCCCACAGAGGCTCCTGGGCTGGCGGCCTGGGCGGGAGGAGCGCTGACTCGTGGTTTCTGGGACGCAGCGTCGGGGTTTCGACCTGGCCCTGGAGTCCCTCCCTCCCTGCCTGGCCCCAGACTCAGCTCCTCTGTGACCTGGGGCTGAGGTTGCCGCCCGCCCACCACACTGAGCCTGGAATCCTTCCTGCCCCACCTGTATGGCCCCCAGCCCCAGACCCAGCCCCAGCCTCAGCCCCAACCACAACCACAGCCACAGCCACAGCCACAGCCCCAACCACAGCCACAGCCCCAGCCACAGCCTCAACCCCAGCCCCAGCCACAGTCATAGCCAAAGCCCCAGCCCCAGCCCCAACCACAGCCCCAGCCCCAGCCCCAGCCCCAGCCCTAGCCACAGCCCCAGCCCCAGCCCCAACCACAGACCCAGCCCCAGCCACAGCCCCAGCCCCAGCCCCCACAGCTCCAGCCCCAACCCCAGCCCCAGTCACAGTAACAGCCCCAGCCCCAGCCCCAACCCCAGCCCCAGTCACAGTAACAGCCCCAACCACAGCCCCAACCACAGCCCCAGCCCCCACAGCTCCAGCCCCAACCCCAGCCCCAGTCACAGTAACAGCCCCAGCCCCAGCCCCAACCCCAGCCCCAGTCACAGTAACAGCCCCAGCCCCAGCCCCAACCCCAGCCCCAGCCCCAGTCACAGTAACAGCCCCAACCACAGCCACAGCCACAGCCCAGCCCCCAGGCTTGGGCACTCCCAGCCACAGCCTTGTCCTCTGTTCCCTCTTTTAGAGTCTGGAGCACCTCCAAACACCCCTGCTCAGAACCCGCCCTGGGTCCCGCCCTGGGTCCCTCTGGCCTTGGGGGGAGGAGGCAGAGCTGGGGGCCTCAGTTTTCTCAACTGCAAATGAGTCCTCAGGGAGCACTTGGACTCCAGGAACACTCAGACTTCGGGAGCACTCGACTTTGGGGAGCACTCAGACTTCAGAGAGCACTTGGACTTGGAGCACTTGGATTTTGGGGAGCACTCTGGGGAGCACTCAGATTCAGGGAGTACTCAGACTCTGGGGAGCACTAGCACTCTGGGGGAAGGAGAGGGTGGCGGCGAGGTGCCTGCATGCAGGGCTGGTGTTGGGCACCTGAGGGAGACCTGTCCTGCCTCTACCTCCCCATCCCTGCCCAGAACACCCCCTCTTCAGCCTCTTCACCCCCAGGTGCTAAACGCACTGGGCTGGGCCCGGGCCGGACAGGGCTGGCCGGACTGGCCTTGGGGTCAGGCCTGGGGGGACCCTTCCAAGTCCTGGGTCCCAGCCACTGGCACCCCTCCTAAGACATCTGCTAAGCCCTGCACACGACTCCTGTGCCCACACGGGGCTCTGAGGGCAGAGATGGGGCAGGGAGCCCTTCCCTTGGTCCTCATTTCAGATGGGGAAACTGAGGCTCGGGAATGCCAAGTGGCCGCCAGGCTCCAGCTGCCAAGCCCAGATTGGGCAGTGCTGCCCAGCACACAGGCAGCAAGCTGGGGCTGGGGTTTGCTAACGGGGGCTGAGGCGGAGGTGGGGGGGCGGGCGGCCCAGAGCCCAAGGCCAGGAAGCTGGGCAGGAAGCTGGGGCGCCCCCATAAACCGGCCCTGCGTCCATTCCCCAGAAAGGCACCGTCAGGACAGCAGTTGGGGTGTCTCATGGGCAGGACTGGGGTCGGGAGAGCGGGGAGCGGAGGCTGGGATGGAGGGACCGCAGGCCAGGCCAAGGTCTCGGCAGAGGTGGGCCTGCTGGGGCGGCCCCGAGGGGTCAGGCAGGACCCTCTTGGGGGGCAGGAGGGACGGGCTGCACAGGGCGAAGGGTCCGCCTCCTGAAGCCCCAGCTGCCGGAGCCGGGGGCCCCCAGCAGAGGAGCCAGCTGTTCGCCCGGCGTGGCTCTCGGTGTGTGTGTCCCCCCGCGGGGCTGCCCCGGCTGAGGATCGGGGGGCGGAGCCGGGCCAGACCTGGAGCTGGGCCTGGGCCGTGAGGAGCACCCTGAGGCGGCAGCTCTGCCAGCCCCACCCCGTGACCAGGCCTCCCCGCTCCGCCACGTCCGTGCTCGGCCACCACCTCGGGCCGGCGCCCCAGGGTGCTGTCCATGACGCAGGCTGTGACCTCGGCCGCCTGCCTCCTGGCGAGGGCCCAGGCCACATGCACACGTGTACACACACACACACACACACGCACACACACGCATGCACCTGGTCAGACCGGTTCTACTTAGCAGGCGTCAGGCCTGTGCAGGGCCCCACCCCTGGCCCAGCCTCAGTTTCCCCACCTGAGGCCCTTTCGGGGCTGGGCCCAGGAGGAGCCTTAGAACCTGGGGGTGGGGGTGGGGGTAGCAGGAAGGGGCTCAGAGACCCTCAAACGCAGTGGCCCCCTCCTCCCCCAAACATGGGCCCCTGTCCTTGTCCCTCAGCTCAGAGGTCCCCCAAAGGGCTGCTGAGACGCCAGCAGCCAAGTGCCTGCACCCAGGAGCCCCCACAGCCAGGTGCCCCCACAGCCAGGTGCCCCCACAGCCAGGAGCCCCCACAGCCAGGAGCCCCCACAGCCAGGTGCCCCCACAGCCAGGTGCCCCCACAGCCAGGAGCCCCCACAGCCAGTAGCCCCCACAGCCAGGTGCCCCCACAGCCAGGTGCCCCCACAGCCAGTAGCCCCCACAGCCAGGTGCCCCCACAGCCAGGTGCCCCCACAGCCAGGAGCCCCCACAGCCAGGTGCCCCCACAGCCAGGAGCCCTCAGCCAGGAGCCCACAGCCAGGTACCCCCACAGCCAGGAGCCCCCACAGCCAGGTGCCCCCACAGCCAGGAGCCCCCACAGCCAGGTGCCCCCACAGCCAGGTGCCCCCACAGCCAGGAGCCCCCACAGCCAGGTGCCCCCACAGCCAGGTGCCCCCACAGCCAGGTGCCCCCACAGCCAGGAGCCCCCACAGCCAGGTGCCCCCACAGCCAGGTGCCCCCACAGCCAGGAGCCCCCACAGCCAGGAGCCGACAGAAACCGATTTCTTGGTCACTTAGAGGTCAGATGACTCAGGCAGCACCCACCCAGCCCAGCCCAGCCCAGCGCCTGTATTTCACCCTGCTCCCCGCGTCCCTGTGGCTGATGGTGACAACACCCGTCTTGGGCTGTCCGTGTTTGTGCCCGGGGCACCGGGCGAGCTCTGTGCTCCAGCTGGACGCTGTGCGGGAGCCGGCGTGTGGGGGTCTGTGTGGGAGCCGGCGTGTGTGTCTCTGTGTGGGCAGCCACGGAGCGGCACAGAGCGGGGGTGCCCACGGGTGCCCGTGTGAGGACGGTGAGGGAGGACCTGTGGACCACAGGGTGCTGCTGAGTCATCACTGGGAGGCCACGCAGAGCCGTGGACCTTGGCCGGCAGCCTGGGTCCTGCTCGACCCGCCTGAGCGCCGTCCCCCAGCACCAGGCACAGGCCAGCCGCGCCCCCTCTCCGCCGGGAGGCCCGGGAGCCAGGACACCAGACAGCGGCTGGCTCGGGGCCTGTGACCGGCCTCCCCCAGGCCTGGCCCCCTTCCCTGGCCAGTATGGCTGGGCCCCCAGCGGCGGACAGCAGAGCTGCCCCGTGAGCAGAGCCCGGCTCTGGGCCTGACAGCGGTGCCCGGGCTGCACCTGCCTCAGGACGCTCGACCCCCAAGCTGTTCGGGGCGCGGAACACCCTCCCAGGCGCCCTCCGATGGGGAGCCTGCCCCCTGCGGCCCAAGCGGGCTCCTCTCTCAGACCCCTCCTGCTCCACCAGGAGGGACACCTGCTCTGGCAAACGGAGCAGAAGGCCGTGTGGGGGGGGGTGTGAAAAGGGGGGACCCTGACCCTGCAGCGCCGGGCAGGGACCAGGCCCGAGGGCGGCGGCAGGCTGGGGAGCCCCCGGTGCGGGGTGTGGAGGAGGGGCAGTGGATGGCACAGGTGAGGGGCGAGGCTGGGGGCAAGACGGTCGGAGAGCTGGGGTGTGGGGATGGGTTGGGGTGTGGGGGCCGTGGATGAGGGTCCCAGGGTGGGGTGGGGTGGGCCGGAGTCAGGGGCAGGGTCACCTGGGGACACCCCGGCCCCGGTCCGGCTGCCAGGAGCCCTGAGCAAACACACGCCCGGCACGGCCGCATGGTGTGTCCCGGGCCTGACGGATCGGGCGCTGGGCCAGGGCGAGGCGGGCCCTGCCTGGGGCTCCGGGTCCACCTGTGAGCCCTCTGGGCTCCCCCCGCCACGGCCGCTCCCAGACCGGGTGTCCCAGGCCCGTGGCCCCGGCGGGAGCTCTCTCAGGACGGCCGTGGGCTCCACCTCACCGCCATGTCGGGGGGCCTGGCCATCGGCCCACAGGGCGACCAGACACCGGGGCCGAACACCGGGGGGGGGGGGGGGGGGGGGGCGGGGAGCCTGCTCGAGCAGCAGCGGCTCAGCCGGACGCCCGGGCCGTGCCCTGGACCGGAGGGGGGGTGGGAGGGGCCAGGTGGACAGACTGGCCCTGGGGGTGAGGTGGGCACAGGGCTCCAGGCCTTGGAGGCAGCGGGAGAGAGGCCTGGCCGCCCCACCCCCACCCAGGGCGGTGCAGGAGCCCCGAGGGTCCAGGCTGAAGGGCCTGGGAGGGTGGAGGGAGGGTGGGCCGGGCCTTGAGGTGGCAGCTGGGGTCCAGGCCAGGTCAGTCGGCGCTGCAGCTGGGCACCTCTGCAGGAAGGGGCTGCACGACTCGTTGGGGTTCCATTCCCGGTCGAGGGCACGTGCCCAGCAGGGCACAGGCCAGGCGGCAGCTCCGGCTCCTGCTCTGGAGGCTTGTAGCCCCAGCGCCCCGGGGTCATTTGCATAACAAATGAGTTCCCTGGAAGGCAGTGACCCGGAAGCTGCTCCGTGCCCTCCGAGCCGGCCCTGCGCGAGGTGCCAGGGTGTGCACGTGCGGGTCCGGGCCTGACCCCGCCCTGCAGGGCACACCCACCCACCTGCACCCACCAGCTCCAGGCTGTGCAGCCACTGATGTGAGGCCGTCCGCAGGCTGGGCCCCCAGACCTGGCCCCCCACTCCTGGTCCCCCACTCCTGACCCCCCACTCCTGGTCCCCCACTCCTGGCCCCCCACTCCTGACCCCCCACTGCTGACCCCCACTCCTGACCCCCCACTCCTGACCCCCCACTCCTGACCCCCCACTCCTGACCCCCCACTCCTGACCCCCCACTCCTGACCCCCCACTCCTGACCCCCACTCCTGGGCCCCCTTGATCGCTCTGAAGGGTCGGAGCTAATCACTGGATGTTGGTGGTTGAAGCAGCCCCCACCTGTTCGTCCTAATAGATTCACTGATTGGCGCCTGAGGAAGGTGCGGTCCCCGGATGTGGGAAGCAGGTGTCGGCTGTCCAGGCCTGGACAGAGCCCCCTCCCGGGCACCGTCCTATCTTCCCCTCCCCCAGGAGCCCAGGGGGTGGACAGGTGTGGGCAGGTGAGCAGAGAAGCGGGGGCTGAATGACACGCAGGTGGGTGACCTGTCAGGGACCAGAATCCCAGAGCCCGCTGACCCTCCTGACCCCATCCTAGACCTTCCTGTGCCCGCCCCGCCCTGCACCACCCCCCCCCCCCACCAAGACCGAGGCCACAGGGGAAGCGACTCTGGCCCAGGGAGCCGCACGGGGCGCCAGCAGGTGGCGGCCACTCAGAGTCAGAGAAGCCCTGGGCAGGGGAGGGCAATGCCGTCCGCCGCCGTGCCAGCCAGCTGCCTCCTGTGCCAGGCGCCCCGTGGCACTTCCCAGCGGCCCCAGGCAGGGTGGCCCCCGAAGCCAGCTCGGGGCCAGGCCCCGAAACAGGGTGGCGGGTGAGCAAAGGGAGCCTCCTCCACCGCCCACAGCAGATTGGGGGGCGGGGGGGGTCTCTTACCCTGACCATCGGAGCCCGTGTGTCTGCTTGGGGGTTGTGTGTGACTGTGTTGTAGTGTACCCCCCATCGTACAAAGGACGCCTCAAGAAGTCAAATTATGGAGTCATTTATTAAAGGCGGGGGGGCATAGGAGGGAGCGGAAGCGCTCCAGACCTCGCAGCCCCGGACAGCTTGCCACATCTGGCTTATTTACGTTGGCAGCCAAAGGTATCGATGACATCTGGAAAGAGGAACCTGTTTCGAGAAAGGCATTTTTCACAGAAGCAAAATGGAGCCAGTTAGTTATCGAAAGTATCTAAGAATCACCGGATAAACAGAAGCATATTATCTGGGACCCCCTGGGCCATTTAGAAGAGTTGTGCTGTCCTGCCAAAACCGGTTTGGCTCGGTCGATAGAGCGTCGGCCTGCGGACCTAAAGGTCCCAGGTTCGATTCCGGTCAAGGGCATGTACCGTGGCTGCGGGCACATCCCCAGCTGATGGATGTTTCTCTCTCACCGATGTTTCTGACTTTCTATCCCTCTCCCTTCCTCTCCGTGAAAAATCAATAAAATAAAATAAAATAAAATAAAATAAAATAAAAAGAGTTGTGCTGTCCAGATCCTGGGACCACGGAGCCAACAGGAGCCCTCTGTCTGTAGCTGCTGAGGCAGTTTCGGGTCTGTTCTGATTCCACCGAAACTCAGTGATCTGCAGCTTACCGAGACAGCTCAGGCTCATCGTCCTGTCCTGGCTCCCAGCGGAACGTGCTCCGATGTCCAGTGACATCACCATCAATGGGACGGTCAAACCATCACCCATGGAGCATCCGATCACACAAAAGTTCAGGAAATCGAAATCGTCGTCCATTGTTTTGGCAAACAAGTACAGAACCCAAACGGCAGCTTTCTCCCTGAGATGATTGCTGCCATACTTCACTTGCACACGTGTGTACATGTGAGCGTGTGTGTGTGTGTGACCACACACGTGTGCACACGTGGCTGCACGGTGGCGGGTTAGCTGGCGAGCCGTGTGTGGGCCATAGGCGGACGCTGGCCTGGGTAGCTGACGCGGCCACAGATGTGAGACCACCCCCCCCTCAGGCAGGAAGGGGAGCAGAGGGCAGAGCCGGGGGCGGGGCGGGGGGTGGGAGAGGCCAAAGACTGTCTGCCTCCCCAATGAGCCGCTCTGCCCCTCACCCGCGCCCTCGCCCCGTGCCCGCCTGGCACTGCCCCTGTGCTCCCTGCATCGCGGGTCCCAGGCGAGCTGTGGCTGACAGGGCCCCCCACCATGTGCTTCCTGGCCGGCCTGTAAGGGGGTGGGGGGGGCGGTGGGGGGCGGTCGGCCCATGGATGTCTGGGCTTAGGCCTGGCCAGATGGGCAGGAGGCGGGGCCTGCAGGTGCCGGCCTCCAGGGGACCCCGCGGCAGGGGGTCAGCACCGACAGTGGCTTAGCCCCAACGCCGACGCCTGGGCCTGGGGTCAGAGGGACACAGGGACCACGGAGGGACACACAGCCGCTGTGGGCGGCAGAAGCTGCTGAGAATGGGCGGAAGCCGTGGGTCCTGGAGATCCTCGCTTCCTGTTTTCCCGACAAAAGGCCTCTGTCCCCCCCCCCCCAGGAAGGCCAGCGGCCAGCGGCCAGCGGCGCGGACTCGCCGTTTCCGCCGTTTCCACAAACAGGGCTGTTTTCCTTTCCTGCTCTTGGCACCGGACGGCAAGCTCTCCACGCCCCGGGGCACCGCCTGGAGGTCCCGAGGGCACGCGGGGGGCAGGGAGTCAGGGCGGCCTGCCCAGGGGCCGCCAGCCCGGCCCTGGGGTCCCCGGGAACCAGAGTGAGAAGGGCTGTGCCCAGCGCGGGGGGCGGGGGGGGGGGGCCTTGGTGCTTGGCCGGGCCCCGTGGCCCTTGAGGCCTGACCCGGGTGCCCAGAGCAGGGCCAGGACAGAGTCCGCTCAGAGGCCCCGTCTCCCCGGAGTGGGCAGAGGGGCAGGGCCTCCCTCGGGGGGCGGCCCTCCCGGAAGGACGGCCGGAGAGTGGGTCCCCTTGGTGTTGAATCAGGCGGCCACCATGGTGCCTGCTGCACAGAGGGGATCTCTGGAAGGTGCCAGGGACCGGGCAGGAGGGGATGGTCCCCGGGTGAGCCCCTACTGCAGGGACCCCAGGGCGTAGACAAGTGTGCCTGCACCTCGGGGAGGAGGAAGTGAGGGCCCAGCATGGGGAGGGCTCTGGAGGGCCCGAGCCGCCTCCGTGCCGGGGGTGGAGTGAGGGGGGTAGGGGGGAAGGGGGGCCGGCGCCCCGCGTGTGCCGCTGAGTGGGCCAGTGTGCGGGGTGTGTGGCGGCCTGCAGCCTGAGCGGGGGTGTGGGAGCTATTAATAGTGAGGGTGGAGGGGGAATGGACAAAGTCTCTTAATGGGGGGCGTTCTGGCCGAGCCGTCCGAGGCTGGTACCCAGTCCTCACCCGGCAGCCAGACAAGGGCCACTGTTCTCTGGCAGCTGAGGCAGGGTTTGGGGTCCACCTCGGGCAGCAGGCTGGGGGAGGGGTGTCTTAAGCAGGTGCCCCCCGACCAACTCTTCCAGCCACTCTGTACCCCGAGGCAGGCTAGTGATGGGGGCCCAGGAGGCAGGGCCTCAAGGTCAGCCGCCCATCCCTGGTTCTCAGGTGGCGGCTCAGGTGGGGGGGCCACGGGGACCTCCAGTCCTCACCCCAACCGTGAGATCCTAGGGGAACACCCCATTTCTAGTCTGAGATCTGAACTGACCGAGGGTCCTGGCAGCCTGACAGCGGGGTGACCCAGCAGTAAATGGGCCGCACCCAGGATGGTGTGGGGGGTGTGGGTGGGCCATCCTCCCCCCCACTGACTGCCCTTCATTCCCTGGGGTATCCAGCTGGGGGCACCCAAACCAGCGCCACCCCAGGGTGCAGGTGAGATGGGGACACTCTTTAAGTCTTCACTCCTTCCCGCTCCCCAGATCCACAAGAGGGGGTGCTCCCCACCTGCCCTAAGCCTGGGAGGTCCCACCTGGTGCCTTGGGGGGTAGGGCTGAGTTAGAGACCCACCCGGCAGGGCTGCCTCCCTAGAGAGGAGGCTGCGGGTGGGAGAGACCAGTCCTAACGCTGCTCCCCGCCCCGCACCCTGAACCCAGACCCCCAGAGGCAGGGCCTGAGGTCTGCAGTGGGGGGCGGGCAGAGAGATGCTGGACACCTTCATCCAGGCCCCAGGGAGAATGTGGGGGCCCCGTAGAGAACGTGGGAGTCCCGTGGGGAATGTGGGGGGCCCCATGGGGAATGTGGGGGCCCGTGGGGAATGTGGGGGCCCCGTGGAGAATGTGGGGCCCCGTGGGGAATGTGGAGCCCCAGGGAGAATGTGGGGGTCCGGTGGAAAATGTGGGAGCCCCAAAGAATGTGGGGGCAGGAATCGGGGCCCCATTCCCCTCCAGCCAGCAGAGAAGGGGGCGGCCCCCTACAGCCCACCCTCCTGGCTGAGCCCGCGGGGCGGGGCGGGCATTGGGGGCGCCCCTGGGGCCGACAGCCCTGACATTTGCGGGGCGTTCGCCGCCTCCGCTTCCGTCGGGACACGCGCCAGCCCCGTGACGTCACGAGTGCGCAAGCACCGCCCGCACTCGCCGCGGCTTTCCAGGAAGGTCACGTGGACCGCGCCCCGCGAAGCCGCACGGGGGTGGGGGCGGGGGCGGGGGGCCCAGCGGGCTGCGGGGGGCGGGGGGGCCGGGCGGGGAGCGTGCGGGCTGCGGGGCGGGGCGTGGACCGCGGGGGGCAGCGGAGGCGGGACGGGCGGACCCCCCCCCCCCCCCCGACCCAGGACGGGACCCTCCGGACCACAGGCCGCCCCTCCCCCGGGTCCCTCCCCCGGCCCCTCCCCCAGGGAACCCCGGGCCAGGCTTCCGGCGCCGCCCCTTCCCGGCAGGGCTGGGCCTCGCTTCCCGCCCGCCGGCCGGGCCCCCTCCCCGCGCGGCCGCTGAGCTTGAGGGGCGAGGGCGGCGAGGGGGGCCGTGGGCCCGGGCGGGGGCGCCCGGGGGAGGGTGGGGGGCGGAGTGCACCGGCCTCTGGGCGGGTGGAGGGGGCCCGGCGGGGGCGGGACTGGGGGGTCAGGGTGCCCGCTCCCACCCTCACTCTCGGGAGGGGGGTGGGGTGGGGGAATGCACGCTCCCAGGTCCGGACGAGGACACCGAAGCCGCCGGGCGACCCCTGTCCAGACCCCCCCCCCCCCCGGGGCGCCCCGCCTTCCCGCCCTCCGCCCGCGGGTGGGGGCACAGAGACCCTGGCCCTGGGGCCCCGCGGGGGGGAGGGGACCGCCAGTGACGTCACCTGGAGACATGGCCAGCAGTAACCCCCCGGGATGGAAGGGGGGGTCTCTGGAAGGTGGGCACCTCACCCCGCACGCCCCACACGGTGTGGAGCCAGCCAGCCTGGCGTCTGGGATGATCCGGCCACAATGAGGGCTTTGAGGGGCCCCTGGTGTGGGGGGGGCCGGTGGCTGAATGGCAGCCTGTCCGGGCAGAGGCCCAGCTGGTCCCGCCCATCACAGAGCGAGCCTGGTGCCACCCGCCCGGTCCTGCCGTGCCCCCCTAAACCCCCACCCCCAGGGCGGTCGCCGGCAAGCCGGGCCCTGACCCCCGTGCACCCCAGGCCAGCCGGCCTCGGCCCTGGCACCCACGGATTGCCGAGGAGCAGGAGGGGGCGTGGGCGGTGTAGGGGGCACGTGCACCCACAAGTGGGGGTCAGGAAGGCTGGGGGCCAGCTTGGGCTGAGGACGGGTCCCAGGAGCGGGCTCCGCAGGAGCTGGGCAGTGGGGAGGGGTCACCCACAGAGGGCTGTCTTGGCCCAGGGACCCGGGAGCCGCAGGGGTTGGTGGGGGAGGCCAGGCTTTGGTTGAGGGCTGGAGGGGGCAGGAGTGGGGTGGGGAGGGGAGGGAGCACCTGGCTGTGTGGCCAGGCCTTTGGGGGGGGGGAGGACTTGGGCCCGAGGGGGAACAGGACCTGCCCCTCACCTCTGGGACCGGCCCTGCAGCCTCTGGGTGGACGTTTCTGGATGACCCCGGGGACCCACTGCCCGTTTGGGAGCCCACCGACAGGCCGGGCCAGGGCAGGTGGCAGAGATGGAGACGGGGGGGGGGGGGGGGCGCACTGCCCGGGGGCAGGGGCATCACAACTGGCACCGGGGGCCGGAGAGGGCTGAGCAGGGTAGGGGTGCAGGATGAGGATGTCAGGGGCAGGTGCCGGAAGCCGGTCATTGTTTTAATGACGGAGCTGTGGACGGGGAATCGGGGGGCTGGTCCACCTTGACTGCTCCAAGGGGTCAGAGCTGGTTGCTGGGACGTTGATGGTTGAAGCAGCCCCACCTGTTCGTCCTAAGAAGATTCACTGATTGGCTTTTACTGGTGTTTCCGGCCTGGGGGAGACGGGTGTATCTTGTGATCTTAATCTTAATAAAAGGGAAGGTAAAGCCAGAGCGGGGAGTAGTCCTCCCACTAGAGTTGGGCTACCGCCTGGCCCCCATTTTCCGAATTAATGTTTTTCTGAGTCTCTATTCATTTGTGTGCGGCCTTCTCCAGAAACCCGAACCCTGAACCGGGGACCCTGAATCACTCGGGACATGAAAGGGGTTCCCACAGGCAGGAGGGGGGCAGCTGCTCAGGGAGGGGTAACGGGTTTGGGGGAGGCCAGGAGGGCCGGTCATCAGAGGGTGCAGCCCCGGCCCCGGCGCTGGCTGGGGGGAACGGGCCGAAGGGGGTGACGAACCGGGGTGTGGGCCCCCACAGCCGTCCTCCCCCTTGAAGACAACGGTGCCCCACCCTGCAGGACCCCCCTCCCTCCCGGAGACGTGCCCACAGGGACCTGCTGGCCCCGGGCAGAGGGGAGCCCCAGAGGGGCCTCAGGACGCAGCGCAGGGAGGGCAGGTGGGGGAGCCATTGCTGAGGTCCCAGCAGCTGCAGCGTGGACGAGGGACGGGGATGCGGGGTGGACGGGGGCGGGGGGTTGGGTGCCTCGGGGTGGAGGAGGGGCGGTGGGGGTTGGGGTGTGTGGGGGGTGGACAAGGGGCTGGGGGTTCAGGGACACGGGGTGGACGAGCACCTGGGGTTCGGGGGTTCCTGGGGAGGCCCCCGGAGCCCCAGCTGCACCAGGAGGCTTGGCGGCTGGGGGTGTGGGAGGCACTGGGTCTTGGGAACAGTGGGCAGAGGCTCCTGGGGGCCCGGGGGGCAGAGAGGCCGCCCCAGAACGGAGTGACGGGCGCTGGCACCTGGCATGGGGCCAGGCAGACGCAGCTCTCAGGAGCAGGAGGTGCAGCCGGACCGGGGCCCGGGGCCACGGGGTTGCGGGCAGCAGAACACAGTGGGGGGGGGGGGGGGAGGCTCCAGGAGATCCCCATGGGTGACCAGGCGGCCCCACCCGGTGCCCAGGCCTGAGCAGGTTCAGGCCCAGCCTCAGCAGCCCTCCCCGGCCCCCCCAAGCGGTGGGGTCCCCCTGAACCCCGGCGGCACCTGGGGCACCCTCCCCTCCCACCTCCTCCTGTAGGACCTGGCGGAGGGGTTGCCCGCGCGGCTCCGCAGCGCCACCTGCTGGCCACGTCGCCCGCTGGCCCAGGAGCCCGGAGGGTCAGGTGGTGTGGTCCCTGCTGTGGTCCCCACTGTCCCCCAGCCCTCAGGACTGGAGGGGAGGCTGCGAGGCCAGCTGGCGTCGCTGCCAGAGGTGGGGGTTCCCCTGCATTACCCCTCAGGCAGGGCCGGACCCCACACGAGGGCCCCACATTCCAGTCCCCAGAACCCACGTCCCTGCACCGCAGCCCACAGACCTCAACCACCGTGGTCCCAGGGCCCTGCCTGCACCGGTCACCCCCCACCCCCGCCTAGCCTGGCGAGGTCCCGCTGGGGTCAAGTGCACCCCCACCCCCACCCTCATCATAGGCCAGGCGTCCCTCCCTCTGCACCCTGAGTACAAGCCTGGGGCTGGGAACTCTCCACGGAGCCAAGTCCCCTGCTGAGGAGGACAGGTGGGGGGTGAGGGCAGTCCTCTGGGGGGGGGGGGGCGGCTGAGCAGAGCCCAGCGGAGGGAGGGAGGGAAGGAGGGGAGGGGCCAGGGGGCCCCACGCGGGGGACCCAGAGCAGAGCCCAGAGGGGCCATCCTGGCCGCGTGCCTCCCAGGCCCACAGGTCCGAGAGGTGGTCTCCTGTGGGCAGCGGCCCAGCAGGAGGGGGCGCTGCCTCCCATAGGGGCCCAGACAGGGGCCAGGAGGGGGGTGCCAGCTGCAGGGACAAAGACCCCCTCTCCACTGCCCTCAGGACACCCCGTGGCACTCGTGCGGGGAGGGGACACCTGTGCCCACAGGCGGGGGTGGGGGAGAGGGGGCGGCTCTCGGGGTGACTGGGCCGTGCGTGGGGAGTCAGCGCCACCCAGTGGCCACAGGTCCAGTGCTGCGGCTTCCTGAGGCCTGCGATTCCCTGGGCTCCGGCTGGATTGGGGGGCGGGGGTCAGTTCTGCTCCCTGCACCACCAGCCCGCCTGGGGCTGTCTGACCAGAGACCGCCCAGCACGGCCTGGCCCCCTCCCGCCTGTCCCCCTCCAGGGAGTCGCCTGTCCCGCCCTCCTCCCCAGGGCTCTGGCCTCCGTGGCCGCCCGCCCACCGCCCCATGGCACCCCTGCCTGCCCCACACTCACCGGGCTCTTCCTTCCCAGCCCCTCCCCGCCCACAGGCTCCACCCCCTCCAGACCCGCCGCCCGGACCCCGCTCCCCTCCACACCCTGGGCCAGCGCTCCTCTGGGCGGCATCTCCACCACCCGCTCTGCCCGGTGGGCCGACCAGCCACGCCCCTCGGCGGGCTCCACGGTGTCGGGGGTGAACGCCCCTGTGGGCCCCAGTCGGTCCCCGGCCTGAGCTGCCGAGGCCACCAGACTCCCAGTCCCCCCACGAGCTCAGGGTCCCCAGCCCGGGGCTGGCACTCCGTCTGCCCCACACGGACAGACACGCATCTCCGTGTGCCCCACACGGACAGACACGCATCTCCGCGTGCCCCACACGGACAGACACGCAGCTCCAGGTGTGCTCCACACGGACAGACACGCAGCTCCGTGTCTCCCACACGGACATGCAGCTCCGAGTGACCCCATGGACAGACACGCAGGGCACGGAGCTGACGTGGAGATGGGGAGAGCCAGAGGAAAGCTGCCCGAGGGGTCACGCGGCCCCTGCAGGGACCAGACCATTTCACTCGGGGTGTCTGAGTGGGGGGCGGGGGGCCGGAGCGGAGGCCTCGGTCCGCCTGCCCCACTGACCTGTGAGAACACGGGGGAGGGGGTGTCTCCCGAACTGGCCTCCCCGTCCCACAGCCTGCTCCTCCGCAGGGGTTCTCAGACCCCAGCTGTGGCTGCTCCGCCCAAGGGCCCCTACTCGCTCCAGGGGACCCACAGGGTGGGCCCTGACGGCACTTGGTTAAGAACTTGATTGAGCCGAAGCCGGTGTGGCTCAGCGGATAGAGCGTCGGCCTGCGGACTCGAGGGTCCCGGGTTCGATTCTGGCCAAGGGCATGGACCTTGGCTGCGGGCACATCCCCAGTAGGGGGCGTGCAAGAGGCAGCTGATGGATGTTTCTGACTTTCTATCCCTCTCCCTTCCTCTGTAAAAAATCAATAAAATATATTTAAAAAAAAAAAAAAAAAGAACTTGACTGAACTTGAGGGTGAGGTGGGCGCCCGGGGAGGGGGCAGGGGACCCGAGACGGCAGGGCTGCCCGTGCCTGTGCCCCCGCGGACGGGCCAGCCCCCGCCCCCGCGCCCGCCCCCGCGCCCGCGCCCGTCCCAGTGAGACAAGCCCCTCCCGTTCTAGGCCCACCTTCGGTGTCGGTTTTATTAGAAAGAACGGTATCAAAATAGACAAATCTGTTTAAGAACCGAAAACGCAGCTTTGTGAAGGGCCGTGAGCATCGGCTGTTCTGAAGGCAGCTTCTCGGGGCGCAGAGCGGGCGCGGCTCGGGGCGGGCGGGTCGGGGGTCGGCCTCAATAACTTAAGGGGTCCGTCCGCCTTCCGGCTCCTCACAGGTCCTCGCGGGGGGGCGGCTGCGTGGGGGTCTCCGCGGTGACTGCTGTCGGGAAACACACAGGGGGCCGGTGAAACCCGGCAGGCCCAGGGGATGGGGGGGGGCTCACTCCTGTCTGCTGGGGGCTCGGGCGGAGTCTGTCCCACCGGTTCAGGCCGGAGACCCCACCAGCGCCCCGTGGACGCCGCTTCTTCACCCCATCTGCTTCTAGGACTGCACGCGTCCTGGGAGGAGCTGTGCCCCCCAAGATGGTGCCGTCCAACCCGCCCCCCCCCCCACAGCTCCAGCCCAGGACCACAGCCCAGGGTTTCCGAGGGAGCAGAGCCCGGTCTGACCTCCAGCCTCCAGGACTGCCACCCAGGAGCCCTGAGGAGTCTAGAGGCCTCTGCTCATCCTCCTACAGCCCCCCCCTCCCCAGGTCCCTCCCCCCTCCCCGGCCCCTCCCCCCTCCCCAGGCCCCTCCCCCCTCCCCAGGCCCCTCCCCCCTCCCCTGTCCCCCTCCCCAGGCCCCTCCCCCCTCCCCAGACCCCTCCTCTCCTCCCCAGCCCCTCCCCCTCCCCAGCCCCTCCCCCCTCCCCAGACCCCTCCTCTCCTCCCCAGGCCCCCCTCCTCCCCAGACCCCTCCCCCCTCCCCTGACCCCCCTCCTCCCCTGGCCTCTCCCCCTCCCCAGGCTCCTCCCCTCCTGGCCCCCCCTCCTCCCCAGGCTCCCCCGCTCCTCCCCTGGCCACCCCCTCTTCCCCTGGCCCCTCCCCCCTCCCCAGGCTCCACCCTCCTCCCCAGGCCCCATCCCTCCGCCTCCCCAGCCCATCTTTCTCTGCAGCACCTCCTGACCTTCACGGTTCAGGGCTTCACTTGGCCTGCCCCATCTCCTGTCTGTGCAGGTGGCTCTGTCCCCACAGAGAAGCCCCCTCGTCTGCCAGGATCCCCGGCTGCCACCCCCAAGGACTAAAGCTTTCCGTGTGAATTAACCGGGGCGCTCCGTGCAGGGCCCATGACCCCCCGGGCAGAGGGCAGCGGGCCAGCTGCAGGGAGACCCCCCACTCACCCTCCCCCTCTGGCTGCGGAGCCTGCACACAGGCGTCTTCCGTCTCCTCGAAGCCCTCGGGGCACACGCACACGTAGCTGCCAGGCGTGTTGTAGCAGTTCTCGTGTTTCCTCAGACACGGTTTCTCCGGCAGCGCGCACTCGTCCACGTCTGAAAGCAAGTCCCCGCGTAAGCCGGTGGCCTGGGCGGACGCACGGACGCACTGCAGGTGACGGGGTTCATCACACACACACACACACACACGCACATGGACGCACTGCAGGTGACGGGGTTCATCACACACACACACGCACGCACATGGACGCACTGCAGGTGACGGGGTTCATCACACACACATACACACATGCACACACACGAACACACTGCAGGTGAAGGGGTTCGTCACACACACATATACACGCACACGCACACACGGACGCACTGCAGGTGACGGGGTTCATCACACACACACACACATACACGGACGCACTGCAGGTGACGGGGTTCGTCACACACACACATATACACGCACACGCACACACGGATGCACTGCAGGTGACGGGGTTCATCACACACACACACACACACACGGACGCACTGCAGGTGAAGGGGTTCGTCACACACACATATACACGCACACACGGATGCACTGCAGGTGACGGGGTTCATCACACACACACACACACACGGACGCACTGCAGGTGACGGGGTTCATCACACACATACACACACACACACGGACGCACTGCAGGTGACGGGGCTCATCACACACACACACACACACACGCACGCACGCACATGGACGCACTGCAGGTGACGGGTTCATCATGCACACATACACATGCACACACACGAACACACTGCAGGTGAAGGGGTTCGTCACACACACACATATACACGCACACGCACACACGGACGCACTGCAGGTGACGGGGTTCATCACACACACACACACATACACGGATGTGTGCACACACACACAGGTAAGGAGTTCACTCACTGCAGATGATGCGTTACACACACACACACACACACGGATGTGTGCACACACACACAGGTAAGGAGTTCACTCACTGCAGATGACGCGTTACACACACACACACACACACACACACGGATGTGTGCACACACACACAGGTAAGGAGTTCACTCACTGCAGATGATGCGTTACACACACACACACACACACACACACACACGGATGTGTGCACACACACACAGGTAAGGAGTTCACTCACTGCAGATGGTGCGTTACACACACACACACGCACACACACACACACATACACGGATGTGTGCACACACACACAGGTAAGGAGTTCACTCACTGCAGATGATGCGTTACACACACACACACACACACACACACACGGATGTGTGCACACACACACAGGTAAGGAGTTCACTCACTGCAGATGGTGCGTTACACACACACACACACACACACGGATGTGTGCACACACACAGATAAGGAGTTCACTCACTGCAGATGGTGCGTTACACACACACACACACACACACACACACACACACACATGTGTGCACACACACAGGTAAGGAGTTCACTCACTGCAGATGGTGCGTTACACACACACACACGCACACACACACACACATACACGGATGTGTGCACACACACACAGGTAAGGAGTTCACTCACTGCAGATGGTGCGTTACACACACACACACGCACACACACACACACATACACGGATGTGTGCACACACACACAGGTAAGGAGTTCACTCACTGCAGATGATGCGTTACACACACACACACACACACACACACACACACGGATGTGTGCACACACACAGGTAAGGAGTTCACTCACTGCAGATGATGCGTTACACACACACACACACACACACACACACACACACGGATGTGTGCACACACACAGATAAGGAGTTCACTCACTGCAGATGATGCGTTACACACACACACACACACACACACACACACACGGATGTGTGCACACACACAGGTAAGGAGTTCACTCACTGCAGATGATGCGTTACACACACACACACACACACACACACACACACGGATGTGTGCACACACACAGGTAAGGAGTTCACTCACTGCAGATGATGCGTTACACACACACACACACACACACACACACACGGATGTGTGCACACACACAGGTAAGGAGTTCACTCACTGCAGATGATGCGTTACACACACACACACACACACACACACACACACACACGGATGTGTGCACACACACACAGGTAAGGAGTTCACTCACTGCAGATGGTGCGTTACACACACACACACACACACACACACACACACACGGATGTGTGCACACACACACAGGTAAGGAGTTCACTCACTGCAGATGGTGCGTTACACACACACACACACACACACACACACACACACGGATGTGTGCACACACACACAGGTAAGGAGTTCACTCACTGCAGATGGTGCGTTACACACACACACACACAGGTAAGGAGTTCACTCACTGCAGATGGTGCGTTACACACACACACACGCACACACGCCCAAGACTCAGAGACGCCAGTGGGGGGCGGGGGGAGGGTGGCGGGCGAGAACAGCAGCAGCTCCCAGGTGGGCTCTCCGGGACAGGAGCAGGGCGAGCGCCCAGGGGAGCGTGCAGGCAGGAGCCCGCACCTGAGGCCCCGAAGTCCAGCCTTGGGTGCCACCGGCCCTGACAGCCAACGAGGGCGCGAGGCTGGCCAGAGCCCGAGGGCGAGGCTGTAGCCGGTCACCAGGGTGTGGGCACCTGGCAGCCCTGGCGTCCCTGCCCCTGCCTCTGCCTCGCCCAAGCCCCGGGGCTGCAAGGAGCCGGTCCTGTCCTCTGGGGGAGCCTGAGTCGGTCCGTCCCCCGTCCCCCGGGGCTGCAAGGAGCCGGTCCGTCCCCGCCCACCCCCGGCTACAGGGAGCCTGAGCCGGTCCGTCCCCCGTCCCCGGGGGCTGCAGGGAGCCCGGGCCGGTCCGTCCCCGTCGGCCCCTCAGCCCCGCGGACGGCGCGCTGACCTGCACACTGGCCGCCCTCCTTGGCGTAGCCGGCGATGCACTCCTTGCACTGCCCCGGGCCCTTACCCGTGCAGCCCACACAGGTGGGGTCACATTCTGGAAACGAGGGGAGAGACGTGTCAGCAACCCCGCGGCACCTCCAGGAGCAGCAGCGTCTGAACCCCCGGTTCCGAGAGAGAACAGGTGTCTGCGCCTGTTGTGCAGGGGTGACAGGGCGCTCTGCACACCCCACCTTTTCCCAGCAAAGTACAGACGAGGGGCTCCGCACCACGGGGGACCCCACACCACGGGGGACCCCACACCACGGGGGACCCCACACCACGGGGGACCGTACACCACGGGGGACCGTACACCACGGGGGACCCCACACCACGGGGGACCCCACACCACGGGGGACCGTACACCACGGGGGACCCCACACCACGGGAGACCCCGCACCACAGCATCCCGGGAACCGAGGCCCAGAGGACGGACCCGGGACAGCGTGGAAAGTGACCCCACAGGGGCAGCGTGAGAACTACCGGGAGGGGGGGGGCGCGGAGACGGTCACCACCTCGGACCCTGCCCCGACAGGGGGTGCGGGACTCTCTCCTTGGACCGTCTTCTAGAACCTTCCTGACAGCCCATCGTACGGTCTGGGTTTTCGGCAGCAAATACCCGCTGCCCGGACCGCCCCCCGAGGGTGTAAGGGGGAAGGGGAGGGGGAGGTCGGGGTTGCTGAGAAACCTCAGAGCACAGAGGAGCGGTCAGAGGGGGCCCACCTTCGCACAGGAAGGAGCCCCCGACGTTCTGGCAGAACTGCTGCGCGCTGCAGGGGGGCGTCTCGGCCGCACACTCGTCCACGTCTGCAACCGACACCGGCCGTGAGCCGGGCCTGGCCCGGGGGACCGAGCGGGTCCCAGCCCGCCGCAGGCCGGCCGGAGAGAGTGGCTGCTGGGGGGGCCGGGATCAGGGCCACAGGGACCAGGGCCACAGGCAGGTCACCAGGAGGACCGGTGCGGGGAGCAGCCTCCTCACCGCCTCGCACAGCCCTGTCACTGGCCGGGCTCCGGGGGGTGGGGGGGGACCACACGCGCCCCAACCCTGCTCTGGGCGTGAGCACACGGCCTGACCGGCCTCAGGCCATGGGCTCTGAGGGCGGGAGCGCCAGTGATCCTGGGGGACCTGCAGGGCCGGGAGGAGGCGGGGGGCCTGCAGGGCTGGGGGGCATCCTGCAGGATGGGCAGGGGGGAGGGAGCCTGTGCTCCAGGAGAGCTGGAGCCAAAGGAAAGGATGCACTGGAGCTGGCATGGCCACAGGTTGGGCGGGGGCAGCGGGAGACATGCCGGCGGCAACAGACCCCGGGCGGCGGGAGGACAGGGTGGGGGGAGGGCAGACCTCGGGCGGTGGGAGGTCAGAGGGAGGACAGTGGGAGGTCAGAGGGAGGGCAGTGGGAGGTCAGGGTCGGGGGAGGACAGTAGGAGGACAGAGGGAGGACAGTGGGAGGTCAGAGGGAGGTCAGTGGGAGGTCAGGGTCGGGAGAGGACAGTGGGAGGTCAGGGTCGGGGGAGGGCAGTGGGAGGACAGAGGGAGGACAGTGGGAGGACAGGGCGGTGGGAGGGCAGTGGGAGGTCAGAGGGAGGACAGTGGGAGGTCAGTGGGAGGACAGGGCGGTGGGAGGTCAGAGGGAGGACAGTGGGAGGACAGGGCGGTGGGAGGTCAGAGGGAGGACAGTGGGAGGTCAGGGTCGGGGGAGGGCAGTGGGAGGTCAGAGGGAGGTCAGAGGGAGGTCAGTGGGAGGACAGGGCGGTGGGAGGTCAGAGGGAGGACAGTGGGAGGACAGGGCGGTGGGAGGTCAGAGGGAGGACAGTGGGAGGTCAGGGTCGGGGGAGGGCAGTGGGAGGTCAGAGGGAGGACAGTGGGAGGTCAGGGTCGGGGGAGGGCAGTGGGAGGTCAGAGGGAGGACAGGGCGGTGGGAGGGCAGAGGGAGGGCAGAGGGAGGTCAGAGGGAGGTCAGAGGGAGGTCAGGGTGGGGGGAGGACAGAGGGAGGACAGGGTGGGGGAGAGCCGGCGGCCAGCAGCCTCACCCACGCAGGCGCCGTCCTCGGGGGCCCAGCCCGCTTGGCACTGGGTGCAGTCTCGGCTGGTCGGGCCCGTGCACAGCTTGCAGGACTCGTCGCAGGCTGGGGGCAGAGGGGGTGCCGTCAGCAGGGGATCGGCCGCGGCTCCCTGCGTGTCGGGGTCTCCCTCCGAGGAGAGCCGGAGGGACTCAGAGCCCGCCCCAGCAGCCAGGCAGCGTGCCGTCCGCGGCCCCGAGGGGTCAGCGGCCGACGGCAGGGAGAGGGCAGCCTGCCTGCACGTCGCACTGAGGGGGCCCGGGTGACGCCCCGAAGACCAGGCAGGAGGTCCCGCTCCAACACCGGGCGAGCGGCTCGGCGTGTCCTCGGAGGGACCCACAACCAGGAGGTCCTCCATGCGACCCCGTCCCCCCCCCCCCCCCCCCCCCGGCTCCGGCTCCTCAGTGACACGGGGGGGGCTCGGCCTGAGCGACAGCAGGCCCCCGGCCTCTGCACCCCACGCCCCGTGCACCTGGGACACTCAGCGGGGACCCAGGGCTGGCAGTCCTGCAGGGGCGAACATGGGGGAAACGCGGGGGGATGGGGCAAGCCCTGCACTCGAACACGCATGAGAAAAGACCCGTGGGGGGTCACAGAACTGCCCCTCTGAGCTGGCCCCTGGGGGTCAGGAGGAAGGGGACGCTTGTCTCAGGGGGTCGTTTAGGGTCAGGAAGTGCGGCCACCCCACGCCTTGGTCTTGTCCCTCCCCCGCCCCGCCCCCGGCCCCTGCACGCCCGTCCCCCTCCGCGGGGGCCACGAACCCGTGCAGACGCTGTGTGTCTCGTTCCGCAGCGCGCTGAAGTAGCCGTCCGCGCAGTCGGTGCACAGGGCCCCGCGGTAGCCCGGGTGGCACTGGCAGGACCCGTCGCCCTCCCTGCTGCCGTCTCCGCTGCAGCGCCCGTTCCCGCTGCAGGGCCTCTCGGACCCGCCCCGGCACGCTGGGGGACGGAGGAGGGCCGTCAGGCGCCCGCAGGAGCAGCCGGGCGGGCGGGCGCCCGCTCAGAGCCGGTGCCAAACCGGCTTTACCCCTGGGCTGCCACCTGCCGAGGACCGGGGGCAGGGGAGCCTCGCCTGAGGCTCACTCAGAAGGAGGATGCTGGGGGGGGGCGCTGTGGAGCCGACAGACAGCGAGACTGTTGGGGTGGCCACACGCCGCCAGAAAGCGGGAAGGCCGGCGTTAGGCGGCTCGGTCAGAGAAAGGGCCTGACCGTGAAAACCGCGCCAAAACCGGTGTGGCTCAGTGGACAGCGCGTCGGCCTGCAGACTGGGAGGTCCCGGGTTCGATTCCGGTCAGGGGCATGGACCTTGGCCTAGGCACATCCCCAGTAGGGGGCCTGCAAGAGGCAGCTGATGGATGTTTCTTTCTCTCTCTCTCTCTCTCTCTCTCTCTCTCTCTCTCTCGATGTTTCGGACTTTCTGTCCCTCTCCCTTCCTCTCTGGGAAAAATCAGTAAAACATATTAAAAACAAATAAGAAAAAAAAAAATGGCACCACGCTGTCTGGCTGGCCAGGGGGTGATTTAGGAGATGCCCACCCGCAGGGGGCTCGGCCCTGACCCCCCAGAGGCTCAGCCGCCCGCTGGCCGCCCCTCACAGACGGGCCTGTGCCAGCACCGGGCAGGCGTCAGCAGGGCCCTCCGGTGGGCCGGGAGGAGGCAGCGCCCCCCCCCCCCCCCCCCCCCGGGTCCGGTCCCGGGATCTCGCCAGGAAACGCACCGAGGCAGTCGGGGCCGTAGGTTCCCGGAGAGCAGCACGCTTTCAGCGTTTTCACACAAAACCACTCAAATAAGTCCGGGTGCTCCTTCTTCCTAGGGAGTCAAACGTGTCGGTTAACTCCACACACGCGTGTCTCAGGGCGAAACCGCAGTCCCCGCCTCCTGCAACCCGGAGGGGCCCAGGCGCGCACCCCCTCCCCGTCCTCGCCGGGCCACGGCCCCGAGGGCATCGCAGACGGCAGGGAGGGGAGAAGCCGGTGGGCGGACGCCCTCCGACCCGCTCTGTAGCTCCCCGGGGGTGACATGGCTTCCGAACCGCCCTGAACAGGAAGCGCTGTGACGGCCCCCCGGGCGGTGGACACTCACAGCCGCAGCCACCAGGCCTCCAGCCGCTCCTCGTGCTCCTCCACCAGGCGGTTGCAGTCGAAGTCGCTGCTCCCGCACAGGCCCTCCACGATCTCCAGCAGGCGGACCTCGCTGCAAGGAGTGGCCAGCACGGTCAGCCCAGACCCGTCAGCCCGCACCCGGTCAGCTCAGCACCCATCAGCCCAGCACCCGGTCAGCCCAGCACCCATCAGCCCAGCACCCGGTCAGCCCAGCACCTGTCAAACCAGCACCTGGTCAGCCCAGCATCCATCAGCCCCAGCACCTGGTCAGCCCAGCACCCAGTCAGCCCAGCACCCACCAGCCCAGCACATGGTTAGTCCCAGCACCTGGTCAGCCCAGCACCCATCAGCCCCAGCACCTGGTCAAGCCCAGCACCCGGTCAGCCCAGCACCCAGTTAGTCCCAGCATCCATCAGCCCCGGCACCCAGTCAGCCCAGCATCCACCAGCCCAGCACCCGGTTAGTCTCAGCACCCATCAGCCCAGTATCCATCAGCCCCAGCACCCATCAGCCCAGCACCCGGTTAGTCCCAGCACCCGGTCAACCCAGCACCCGGTCAGCTCAGCACCCATCAGCCCAGCACCTGGTCAGCCCAGCATCCATCAGCCCAGCACCCGGTCAGCCCATCATCCATCAGCCCAGCACATGGTTAGTCCCAGCATCCAACAGCCCAGCACCTGGTCAGCCCAGCACCCAGTCAGCCCAGCATCCACCAGCCCAGCACCCGGTTAGTCTCAGCACCTGGTTAGTCTCAGCTCCTGTCAGCCCAGCACCCGGTCAGCCCAGCACCCGGTCAGCCCAGCACCCGGTTAGTCTCAGCACCCATCAGCCCAGTATCCATCAGCCCAGCACCTGGTTAGTCCCAGCACCCAGTTAGTCCCAGCACCTGTCAGCCCAGCACCCAGTTAGTCCCAGCACCCGGTTAGTCCCAGCACCCACCAGCCCAGCACCCGGTTAGTCTCAGCACCTGGTTAGTCTCAGCTCCTGTCAGCCCAGCACCCAGTCAGCCCAGCATCCACCAGCCCAGCACCCGGTTAATCTCAGCACCCATCAGCCCAGTATCCATCAGCCCCAGCACCCATCAGCCCAGCACCCTGTCAGCCCAGCACCCGGTCAGCCCAGCACCCAGTTAGCCCAGAACCCGGTCAGCTCCAGCACCCGTCAGGCCAGTACCAGTTAGGCCAGCACCAGGTCGGCTCAGCACCCAGTAAGCCAGCTCCGGCCAGGGGGCCAGGGCACAGGTGAGCCCGCGGGGGGCCATGCTCCAAGAACAGCGCTCAGAGCGGGCACCCACCTGGACTCGTACTTGGACAGCGACTTCTCCTCCCAGGCCGTGTTCCCGCCGCCGAAGTTCTTCTTGGCCGTGTCCACCATTCCCTGCGGGCGGAGGTGGGCATGGGCTGGGGGTCCCCGTCCCCGGTGGGGGTGACCGTGTACACCTCGGGGTAACTGGGGTCACCTCCGGGGTAACCTGGGCCCATATGGGGGGTCCCTGGCCCACAAAGGAGTGTCCCGGTCCATGAGAGGGTGTCCCGGCCCCTGAAGGGGTGTCCCGGTCCATATGGGGAGTCCCCGACCCAAGACGGGTGGACCGGTCCGGTCCCGCGGGCGGCCCACCTGGTTGAACTTGTCCACCAGCTCCCGGCAGCGCTTGCAGGGCGTCGGCTTCGGGGAGGCCCCGCAGGGCAGCCCCAGGAGCAGCCCCAACAGCAGCCCCAGCGTGGCCCGGCCCGGGGGGCGCATGGCGGCCGAGCGGCACCGGCCGAGTCGGGGAACGGCGCGCGCTCCGGCCTCCGCCGCCCACCGGTTCCGCGCCCGCCGTTCCCGGGGCTACTTGTCGGCGCCGGGCTGGCCCCGCCCCCCGCCAGCCCTTGCCACGCCATTGGTCGGGAGGATCCTCCCCTTCCCCATGTGGCCCAATCAGAGTTCGCCACGAGATGGCCAATAGGAAGGTCCCGGGTCAGCGTCCGCGGGGCCCGCCCCCGGCGCCATCTTTACTCCGGGCGATCCGGGCACCCGCGGTGCCGGCCGGGCCCCGACGGCCACGTTAACGTCGGGCAAGGGCTCCCAACGCCCTCTTCCGGCTTCCGGCGCCCCCTTCCGGTTCCGCCCCCCCGTCCCCTTCCAGCTTCCGGCGCCCCAGGCCACAGGTGCAGCCGCGGAGCCGGGAGTGCACCTCCGAGACGCCCCTCCGCGGACGGGCTAGGTCAGCGGGCGGGGCCTCAGGGGGAGCGGGGGTCCCGAGCCGAAGCTCCCGCGGCCTTTCCGCGTGTGTCCACGTGGGACGCCGCCTCGCCTCCGCAGCGGGGCCCGGACCCCGCCTTCCCCCGGCGCCCCGGCCCCGGCGGTGCTCTGCAGCGCAGGCACCGAACCCCACGCCCTCCGAGAGCCGCCCGGAGCCGCCGCGCGGAGGGTCCCCGAGGGGCCCCCGGGAGCTGCCGCCCGGATGGCGGGGAAGAGGCCGCCGGGCTCGGGCCGCCAGCGCCGGCTGCTGGGGCTGCTGGTGGCCGTGGCCGCCGCGCACCTGGCCGCCTGCCCCTACACGAAGGTGGAGGAGAGCTTCGGGCTGCAGGCCACGCACGACCTGCTCTACCACCGGCTGCACCTGGAGCAGGTGAGGGCGCTGTGCCCCGCGGCCGGGCCCTAGCCCCGGAGCCCCGGAGCCCCGGGCGCGGCTGACCGTTCCTCCCCACCCCACCCCCCCGCAGTACGACCACCTGGAGTTCCCGGGCGTGGTACCCCGGACGTTCCTCGGGCCGCTGGTCCTCGCCGCGCTGTCCAGCCCCGCGGTCTGCGCGCTCTCCCTGCTGGGCACGTCCAAGTTCTACGCGCAGCTGGCAGGTAAGGGACCTCTGCCCCCTGGGAGCCGTGGACCCCCGCCGGCTGGAGGTCGCTCCCTCGGCGGCCACCTGGGGCCTGGTTGCCCTCCGCCACTCAGCAGGCGCTGCAGAGCACCCACCGGTCCAAGTCGGACGTCAGCCCTTTCTGGGATGCGACCCAGGACAGGGAACCCGGCCGAGCGCCCCTCGGGGCTGTGCAATGAGGGGGTCTGCACCAGGCTGCCGGTGCAGGTCCTGCTGGGATTTTCTCTGCACCGAGCTCTGCAGCCTCGATTCCAGGAGCGCCGTCACTCCGGTTCACTTTCCCCCACGGTTCACCTTCCCCCACGGCCGCAAGCACGTCCTCACGGCGCATGTGTCTGGCCTGATGGCGAGGGGGGACCCCAAAGATCCCGAGGAGTAACCGCTGGGCTCCCGAAGGCGGCTTGGGAGGCCGCAGTCTGCAGTCCCACGGCAGCTAGACGTGCGGCTGGTCACGGGGCACAGGGGAGCCCCGGGCGGGCGGGGACCTGTCTGAGCAGCCAGGTGAGGGCCTCTGTGCCAGTTTCAGGCTGGGCACCCCGGTGCAGACCCTGCCTGCCCTGCCCACGGCTCACAGTCACCTCACCGTGAAGTGTTGGGGCCGGGCGTCCGTTCCCCGCGTGCAGCCGTTTTTAACACCGGAGACCCTCCCCTCAGGGTTGTTGCCCTGTCACGGGGCCACTGACCGGCCCCTGCAGGTCAGCACCCAAGACCAGCGGCCGGTCACACGCCTGTCGCTCTGTGTCCAGTCAGAGCCGTCCTTGGACTCGGCGTGATATTCGGACTCTGGACCTTCCAAAAAGAAGTGCGCCGGCATTTCGGGGCCACGGCGGCCGCCATGTTCTGCTGGATGACGGCCTCGCAGTTCCACCTGATGTTCTACTGCACGCGGACGCTCCCCAACGTGCTGGCGCTGCCCGTGGGTACGTAGTTGACACCCCTCAGGCCCCGCGACGGCTCCCACGCTTCTCACTGGGTTCAGGGCACACCCGGCAGGTGACGGGAGTGTCCATTGAGGAGCACCTGTGGGGCTCCCTGTGGGGTGGCGTAGAAACGCCTGGTGACAGGACAGTGGGGGTGAGGGGAGTGGCGTCTGCTCTCAGCTGGTGGAGACGCACTTCCGGGAGAGGGCGCACCTGGACGGCTTCCAGTGCAGGCGCTCCGGGGACGGGGCAGACGGCAGCTTGCTCTGGGTATTCTGGGGGCGCCCAGGCAGATTGGGGGGGTCACAGGGAGGCCATGGATGCATGGGTTTGGGGGTCTGTGCTGACCCGGTAGGGCGTGGCCTGGCCCTGGGGAGGGGTCCTCTGCTGGACATGGTGGGGGAGGTGGCCAACAGGGAGCTATTCCCGGTGAGCTGTGGGCGGAGCCAGCAGGATGTGCTAAACATAGCAGGACCGACATGGAGGAGGGAGGATGGCGGTGGGCACCGCACACAGAGCCCCAGGCTCTGGAGACAGACACCCCGGGTCCGGGCTGTGTGACGGTGCAGGAGGTGGGGTTGGGGCAGGGGCAGGGGTGGGACGGTCCCGGGGGGCCCAGCCTGCGGTGGGGTCTTGGTCCTGAGCGCCGTTTGCTGCCTCTGGCCCCGCGGGGCCCTGACGTGAGGGGTGAAGACTGTGTCTTGCGTTCGCAGTGCTGCTGGCCCTGGCGGCCTGGCTGCAGCACCGGTGGGCCCGTTTCATCCGGCTCTCGGCGCTGGCCATCCTCGTCTTCCGGGCCGAGCTGAGCCTGCTCCTGGGCCTCGTGCTGCTGCTGCTGCTCTGCACCCGGCGGCTGTCCGTGGCCAGGGCCCTGCGCTTCGCCGTGCCCGCCGGCCTGCTCTGCCTCGGTGAGTCCGGGTGCGCCCCCCCCCCCCCGCCCCCGGAGGCGGGCCTGCTCTCCTTTCAGAAACGGAGGAGAGGTGGGAGGGCTGGGTTTTGTCACTAAGCAAAACTCCTTTGAAATCCAAGGAGCATCAGAAAGTCCTTGCCATGCTGCCTGGGCGTCCCCAATAGGCGCTCCCCTCCTCCCACTGTGCCAGGTCACGTGACCACAGGAAGATGCCCTGGGGACCGAGGCCCCTCGCACCAGCTCCTCCCTGTGAAGCTGATGGCTCGTGGGGGTGTGGGCCTGGGGCCTGGGACCCGGGCTGCCTCCCCGCCAGCAGCCCAGCCGCAGGCAGAGCCCAGGTGCCGCCCGCTCCTGAGGAGCCCGATGCTTTGCCAGGACTGACGGTGGCTGTGGACTCCTGCTTCTGGCGCTACCTCGTGTGGCCGGAGGGAGCTGTGCTTTGGTACAACACCGTCCAGAACAAGAGCTCCAACTGGGGCGTATCCTTTACCTGCGGCTGTGGGACGGCCCGCTGCGGGGTGCCGGCAGCCAGGCGAGGAGCTGTCTCACCAGACGGGGCACCTGAGGGCTGTGGCACCAGGACCGGCACCTTCACCGTCCACCCAGGGGACCCTGCAGCGGGGGCTGGGGTCTCTGCTCTGGTCCTGCCCACCCTGTGGAAACAACGCCTGCGTGTGGGGCCCAGCTTCCCCTCAGCCCTGTGACTGCTTTCTGGTGCTTCGTGATGGGGCTTGAACCCACAGAAGAGCAGTGGGCTGAGTCCCCCCCTGCACCCACCACCCAGGATGGTGGTTTCCCCGGAGAAAAAGGACGGGGCACAGCCCGGTCGCCCTTCCCTGGACGTGGTGCTGCCAGGCCCGGTCCTGGCCTCTGTCCCGAGTGAAGGGACCACGTGGTGACCTGAGGCCTGGGGTCCAGGCACCCCGGGCAGAGACAGCCGTCAGGGCTGTGTGTCCCCTGTGCTCCCGGCCTGAACCCGACTGACGGGAGGCGGGCCCGTCGCTGACACGTGGCCTCCTTGACCCTCCGCGCAGACCTCGCCCCTGCTGTGGTACTTCTACTCGGCCCTGCCCCGGGGCCTGGGCAGCAGCCTGCTGTTCGTGCCCCTGGGCCTCGTGGACCGGAGGACTGTGGCGCTGCTGCTGCCGGCACTGGGGTTCGTGGCCCTGTACTCGCTGCTCCCCCACAAGGAGCTGCGTTTCATCATCTACACCTTCCCCCTGCTGAACGCCGTGGCCGCCCGGGGCTGTGCCTGCCTGTGAGTGCTGCCTGCCCTGCCCACGGGCTCCTCCGCCCACGGGCTCCCCCGCCCACGGGCTCCCCCGCCCACCGCCGCCGACCCTCGGGGGACCATCTGACGGGGAGACGGGGAGACGGGGCAGCCCCGCTGTCTGCAGAGCAGCGGCCTTCGGGCCAAGCCCGGGTCAGGATGGGCCACGCCGGCCAGTGGCGCTGCTCCGTCCATCTGCCCAGTTAATGCGACGCGTGTCCCAGGCCTGTCTGTCTGCGCACGGCTGTGCTGAGCGTCCGGGCTCAGTGCCCGGGGCAGCAGGAGGGGCGGCCGGGCGGCGGGGTGCGAGGCGGGCTCAGGTGAGGAAGGGCTGTCGGAGTGGCGGCTGGCTCGCCTCGGGCCTGAGAAAGGGGCCCCCGTTCATCAGGTCCCAGCCGGCCACTGTGAGCGTGGAGTCCTCCCATGATGCCCTGCAGCAGGGGGAGGGTGCCGGGCACTGAACCCCATCCCCAACCAATAGTCAGGCGTAGGGGGAGCAGAGAAAGGGATGAGCTGTGTGTCTGGCCGGAGGCAGCGTGCACTGCCCCCCCCCCCCCCCCACACACACAGGGACATAGCAGTTACTCCTGACACTGATTCTGGGGACCAGGGCAGGGGGAAGGTTTGGGTGCCAGGTTTGCATCTCAAAAGGCAGAAAGAGGACTCACTCTAGAAAGCTCTGCAGTCACTGCTCGTGAGCGGCCCAGGGCGCGCCCCCCCCCCCCCCCCCCCCGCAGGGCTGGGACACAGGGAAGATGCGGCGGTGACATCGCTCGCTCTGAGGCTCTGCCGTCCGCTCAGCCACACCTGGTTGAGGGGCCCGGCGGGGCCTGAGCAGACTGTGGTCCAGGGTCCCCTGAGTCGACACGGGCCGGCACCCTCTGACGGCCCAGGCAGACCTGGGCTCAGGTCTCTGTGGCTTCTGGCCGCCATGGCTGCCAGCTCCCTTCCAAGCCACACGCATTCCGTGTTTGCCTCGGGGCTGTGCTGGAATCTAAGCCATAACTCAGCGCGGTTTTTTATTTTATTTTTTTGGTGTTTTACAGGAAGGAAGGGAGAGGGAGAGAGAGGCAGAAACATCGATGAGAGAGAAACATTGGTCAGCTGCCTCCTGCACAGCCTTCCCCCCCCCCCCCCCCCCCCGCCCACTGGGGACGTGCCCACAACCAAGGTACATGCCCTTGACCAGAATCGAACCCGGGACCCTTGAGTCCGCAGGCCGACGCTCTACCCACTGAGCCAAACTGGTTTTGGCTGGTTCACATTCTAAAGTCCATTTTAAATGGTCATTTTGGGTGGGATTTCAGAGAAAAATTGCAAGGTAGTTGACCCACTTCGGTAACTTATGTACGTACCTACCTGGGGCTTGACCTCACTCCTCGGTGGGGAGGGGGGGGAGGGAGGCAGGTTCACATTTGTGGTGACGTTCCCCCCCCCCGTTGCTGTCACTCACCTCGAAGCGATTGCTCTGCAGGCTGAACAACGGCAGGAAGTCCTGGCTGCACCGGGCCGGCTCCCTCCTCGTGCTCGGGCACCTCGTGCTGAACGCCGCCCACTCAGCCACGGCCCTGTACGTGTCCCACTTCAACTACCCCGGCGGCGTGGCCATGCAGCAGCTGCACGAGCTGGTGCCCCCCCGGACAGGTGGGTGCTGGGCTGTGCGGGACCCGCGGCCGCCGGGGCGGAGGCCCGGCCCGGCCCGGCCCTGACCACACGGTCTTCCCCAGACGTCGTCCTGCACATCGACGTGGCGGCTGCGCAGACGGGCGTGTCTCGGTTCCTGGAGCTCAACGGCGGCTGGAGGTCTGTTCCGGCCGCGGCGGCCGCGGGGGGTGGGGGTGGGGGGGGGCGGCGTGGGGCCTCGGCCCAGGGGACACGTCCTGTCTTGCAGATACGAGAAGAGGGAGGATGTGCAGCCCGGGTCGGAGCACATGCTGGCCTACACGCACCTGCTCACGGAGGCGGCCCCGGGGCACCTGGCCCTCTACAAGGACACACACCGGGTGCTGGCCAGTGTCCAGGGCACCACGGGGGTGAGTCTGAACCTGACCACACTGCCACCCTTCAGCGTCAACCTGCAGACCAAGCTGGTGCTCCTGGAGAGGCGGCCCGGGCCCTCCTGAGGGGACGCCCGGCCGACGACGAGGACGGCACAGGCGCAGCCGCCCACGCCGAGCCGCCCACGCGGGCCGGAAGGCTGGCTGAGCCACCCGCCGCCCGAGGCCGCTGCACACGGAGCGGCCTGGGCACGGGGCTGCCCTGGGAAGCTGCCTGCGGGGACGGCCACACCTGCCCGGGGCCTGAGCACCTCACAGAGTGCAGCCTTTGGAAAGGTCACGCGTCCAGCTGTGAGGTCGGAGCCTCCGCACCTGCTGGACGGAGCGCCCCCACCTGAATCCCACCTGGGCGAGTTTTTGTCCGTCGTCCCAGGGCACAGTTCCATCACGAGGAACTTTCAGACGTACACGTTCAAGTGGAACGAGAATTAAAGTTTGTACATCTTTTCTTCTTAGCAGTGTTAATGTGATGTTTCCAGAGAGTGCCTTCACCTAGGTTTTATTGTTTATTATTTTTAATATATATATATATGTTTTCTTCAGAGAGAAAGAGAGAGGAAGAGTGAGATAGAAACATCAATGAGGAGAATCATTGATCAGCTGCCTCCTGCACGCCCCCTACTGGGAATCAAGCCTGCAACCTGGGCATGTGCCCTTGATTGGAATCGAACCTGGGATCCTTCCGTCTGTAGGCTGACGCTGTATCCACTGAGCTAAACCAGCTAGGGCTAGGTTTTATTTTTATGTGATGAACTAGTGGCCAGTAAATGGATTCTTGCACGTTGAAAGGAAATTAATTGGAAGAAATATTTTAATATCCCTATTCACCCTTTCTCTGTAACAGAAGTGTCAACCAAATTCACGATCAACAAGGACAGGTCGAAACACGTTTACGTAAAATTGGTGCGAGAGCTTTATACGTATTGCATGTGCACGAGTCAACTTAGCCTTTTACATATACAGAGTAAACTTGCTTAATTAGACCTGCTTTCTGATGTAGCTAAACTTCTTCCTGCCCAGTGAAGCACCCCAACTTCTCTTCCAGGTAATTGTTAGCAACACATCAGTAAAGATCAACACGAAGCAGATTATTATTATAGATCACACAGGGAGAACAAAGGGTGAAATATTTAACTGCAGCCGTGTCTGGCTATATTCTGTGCCATGAGGAAAACCTGAAGTCATTTTCAAGGTCCACCATTTCTTTTCAGTCAGGTCAAGTTTCTAACTTTCTAAATCTCCATTTTCCAGCTAATGAAAAGAAAACAGGATTCCACTGAGTCCCCTATCTACCTACTCCAGGACTTCTGAGGACCAAATGATTTGAGGCACGGGAAAACACTTCACAGACATTTGGTTAAAGTGTAAAATGTTTCCACCTGGCTATAAAGCAAGTCATGTTTTGTGGCCGAAGAAACTGCAAGGAGGCTAGTCGCTAGGGAGAGGGGACCAGGCATTGCTACGTGACCACCCAGTGCTCACAGCCACCGTTTCCCAGCTGGGCTGGGCTCTGGGCTGTGGGCCGCATTCTGCGCCAGGGCAGTGTTGGCTGCGATTTCGCGGGTGGTGTTGGCAAGGCCTGGGTCCCGCTTGGAGGAAGCCAAGTGTTGCTTTGTTGACGCAGAGCCTGCGGTGCCGTTTCTCTCTAAATGGCCAATGCGTGTCACAGCAGCTCCTGTGTTGAGCGTCTGCCCCGAGTGCTCTGTGCGCGTTATAAGCGACCAGTCAGGTGGTCAGACACTTAGGATATTAGCCTTTTATATATATAGATCAGGCACATTTATGCTTTACGGAACCACATTTAGTAAGTAGCCAAAGTGTGTCTGACACTGAAGTTAATACAAAGAGCCAAAGCCGGTTTGGCTCAGTGGATAAGAGCGTCGGCCTGCGGACTGAGGGGTCCCAGGTTCGATTCCGGTCAGGGGCATGTACCGTGGCTGCGGGCACATCCCCAGCGGGGGGTGTGCAGGAGGCAGCTGATTGATGTTTCTCTCTCATCGATGTTTCTGACTTTCTATCCCTCTCTCTTCCTCTCTGTGAAAAATCAATAAAATATATTAAAAAAAAAAGAAAACACCACACTTGGTAATTAAAAAAAAAGTTAATACAAAGAATGGGATGGCACTGCACATGTGTGCACACATACCACATGTGCACACACGCAACTCTAGTGCATAAAAGACAAGCTATCATCTAAGCCTTCGAGAGTGAGTTGCCTTTTGCATGGCCTGGACTCCTGAGTACCCCAGTGTGTCCAGGAAAGACACTGCAGTCACTGTTTGCTCCGCAGCGACTGACTGACAGATGGCAGACCCTTCAGACCAGGACCTCCTGCAGCTGTGCCTCACGTGATGCCCGCTGGCCATGCGGCCAGCAGTCTGCAGGGCCTCCACCTCTGCCAGTCAACACTGGGCACTGTGTGTGTGAGACCTTCCCATCCCCTTTTATCAGTTTGTCATCATTACTTGTTATTTATCTATGACTAGTGGCCTGGTGCATGAAATTTGTGCACAGGGGAGAAGGGGCGGGGGATTCCCTCAGCCCAGCCTGCACCCTCTCCAATCTGGGATCGGGCCTAAACAGGCAGTCGGACATCCTTCTCACAATCCAGGACTGCTGGCTCCAAACAGCTCACCTGTCTCCCTGATTGCCGCTAAGCGCTTCTGCCTGCCAGCTGATCACCCCCTAACCACTACCCTGCCAGCCTAATTGATGTCTAACTGCTCCCCTGCCAGCCTGCTTGCCCCCAACTTCCCTCTTCTGCTAGCCTGGTCACCCCTAACTGCCTTCCCCTGCAGGCTTGATAGTCCCCAACTTCCCTCCCTTGCAGGCTTGCTCCCTCCCAACTGCCATCCCCTGCTGGCCTGATCACCCAAAAACTTCCCTCCCATACAGGCCTGGCACCTCCCAACTACCCTCCTCTGCTGGCCATCTTGTGGTGGTCATCTTGTGTCCACATGGGGGCAGTCCTCTTGTGTGTTGGAGTGATGGTCACGCTGCCAATTACTCTTTTATTAGATAGGATTCAGATTTTAGTGGCCATAAAGTTTTGTTGGAACACAGCCATCCCTTTTCCTTTGGGCTTTGCATGCTAGGACTGCAGAAGTTGAGTATTCGAGGCCGTGTGTAGCCCACAAAAATTGAGGTGCACTTTGGCTCCTTACGGCAATGGCATTTGGCCCCTGCCCTACATAAATTCTGGGGTGTTATTATGTGAAATGTGCATACTGTAAAATATAGGCTTATAAAATGAAAACATTTTACTTCAGTGTTCATAGTCATTTTAAAGGGCACTTTTATTTGTAGTCCCCTTCCTTCGCCGCCCCCGCCCCCCCCCCATTCATTTCCTCGCTTCCTTCAGCTGCCCTCCTTCCTGCCACCTCTCCTGTTCCTCGGGAGGCCTGGCCCACCTGCCCAGCCCGCCTGCCTGCCCCACAGGGAAGCCTCGAAGCCGGCGGGTCCTGGACCGAGCTCGCGGGGTGCAGGGTCTGGGTGGCCCTATGCCCCCTTCCCCACCTGCATTCAGCGTGCCGGGATCCGGAGCGACTGATGCTGATTCTGCAGCGACAGGGAAGGAGGTGGCGGCAGTCCTGGCGGGCTGCAGCCGCCCTGAGGAGCAGACTGCCGCTTGACTCACAGCCCCACCTCGCACTTGGCTCCCATTACCCAAGGTGCCCCTGGCCCTCATTTGCATGTCCCACACGACAGGTAAAACCCACACCTCAGTCACAGCCTAACAGAGCAACCTACATGCAAGCCTCATAAGGGGATATCATGGCATCAAATTCCCCTAACCGCCCCAAGGTCACCGCGAAAGGTCGAGACTCAGGCAACAGTAAGTGAAATGAGAGAGGGATCTCGCCGGCCCTTAAATACCATGTGGGCATCTTATAGTGTGTTGCTTGCTTACTCACACTGTGGCCACATCCCTGTCTGCTGGCCACGCCCCCTGCTCCTGATTGGCTGGTAGCGTAGCAGAGGTACGGTCAATTTGCATGTTACTCTGCTATTAGATAGGATTGGCATTTGTCACTCATTGATAATTTCTCAGCATTCAAATATTTGTCAATTATTGGCACATGTGTCTGAGTTGCTGCCGGGCCTGATGATCTGAGAGTCACCCCCGTCTCCTTGTCTTGTGTTCAGATTGTGCAGGATTCACTCCACGGGCTGTCAGGCTGTCACATGCCCCATCGTGGTAACTTCCGGAGCACTGTCCTACTTCTTGGCATAAGGTGTGCACTCTCGTTCTTCTGGGCCTCTGTCCACACCCTGGAACCAGCCATTTCTCTGAGGGCACCTTTTGGCAGGAAATGGTTTTACAGACCAAGATCGGTACCAGATGTGCTCATTGCTGTCAGGAGGTCTGTTACTGGGACCCTTCTGAGGATGGAGCTAGGCAGGCCAGGGTGCTATACGCGCGTGAACGAGAAATGATGGGTGCCAACACATCCAATCCCACCACTACATGGGCTTGTGTTTGTCTCCCCCAGCCCACACCTGTCCCAGCTCCCACCAACAGCAGGCGTTTGTTCGGCGGGTAACTAGCTTTGGAATCGCTTTGCCATACGACTGCGGAAACAAACCCGTGGGACAGAGCTCAGCTGTTTGTAACCATCACTCTCTACCCATGACTGGGGTTCAAGGTCAAACACTGTCCTTGGATTAGTCCCCTGGATGGTGGTGTGCTTTTTTAATCTATCGCTGGGTTCACGCTTTCCGTTTGCTTTAGTCTTGGGGTCCGACTTCCCATTCTTCCCAGTCAGTTGACCGTGGCCAGGGTCTGTGCAGGCATGTCATTCCCTCCATTTCTGGTCATTAATGCCCTGGTTTCCTTGGCTGCCCTGGGCTTCTGTGAAGGTGAGCAAAGCCTCCCTTTCTTAACACAGAGTGGCATTCTGTACCTGCTCTCCTGGGGTCACTCTGCCTGTTCCTGGGGGGGGGGGGCCTTTGTGATTGAGACACACTGTGTCTGTGGACACCCATTTCTCCAATCTCCTAGGTAGGCATTTAGGCGGTTGCCAATATTTTCAAACTTCAAATGATGCTGCTTCAACTACCCACATGTATTTGTACTTTCGTATGGTTTAAGGGGCATTTTCAGGGTAAGTTCCTAGAGGTGAGGTACTGGATCATGGTCAGTGCATGTTAGGTTGGCTCAGTCTTGCCAAATTCCTCCCCGCGGAGCAGCCTGAGACTGAAGGGGCCGATTAAGCCTCATCAGGGCGCCAGTCTGTGAGGTGAGTGGTGTATTTCACAATGGATATGCTTTTCCTTCCCTGGGTGTTGTAGTTGGTATCTTACAGCGTTTAAGGGCTCTCTTTTCAGTAAATTGTTCACATCTCTTGTCCCTTCTCCTCTGGATATTTGGTCATTTCTCCTTGTACGTCCTACAATTCTTCAGTTAGTAGGTGTCCACCCGTTACTACACTGTATGTTGAAGTAATTTCCCCATTTGTCTTTTGACTCTGCAGACGTCAGCTGAGGTTTTCATGTTTGAGTCTTTTTTTCCGGCATCATAGGTGGGAGGTACCCCCCGCTGGAGTTCAGCCTCATCTTGTCTCCATGCTTCTGTAGGTTCTTTTTCGCGTGTGGACCTCTCACTCGTTTGGATTTGGATTTTGTACAGTGAGGAGTAGGGCTAATGTTATCTTTTCCACGAGGTGTGTATTTGCCTCAAAGATTTGAAGTCAGAAACTGAACTACATTAAGATTTGACAGCCTAATATGCTAAGTGTCTGGCTGTCCATTCAACTAATCAGAACAAAATATGCTAATGATTTGCTAAGTCTACTTAACCGCTTGCTATGAGATGCACTGACCACCAGGAGACAGTTGACCAGTCGCTATGAGATGCACTGACCACCAGGGAGCAGATGCTCCAACTGGTAAGTTAAGCTTGCTGCTGGGGTCCAGCTGATCAGGACTGAATGAGATGGGCCGGACATGCCCTGGAGCCCTCCCGTAACCCCTCCACAGCTGGCCAAACTCCTGTGCCCCTCCCCGGCCCTGATTATGCACCAGTGGGGTTCCTTGGTCTGGTCTGCACCCTCTCGCAATCTGGGACCCTTCAGGGGATGACAGAAAGCCAGTTTGAGCCCGATCCCACAGGCCAGGCTGAGGGACCCACTGGTGCACGGATTCATGCACCATGCCTCTAGTTACAAATAAAACTCCTTTAAATATCAGATATTTAGAGGAGTTTTATTTGTAACTAGTTTTTGTGTCCATGTGTCTGGTTTATTTGTAACTAGAGGTTTTTGTGTGCAGTTTCATTGGGTAAATGCCAAATAGCATGATTGCTGATTTAAGGTGAAAATTTGTTTAGTTTTGTAAGAAACTGTCTCGCAGAGTAGACGCACCGTGTCCCATTCCTACCAGCTGTAAGTGTTCCTGTTGTGTTTGCTCCTATCCCTTTAGTCTCTGTTTGGTGCTTTGTGGTACCTTGTTTTTTCTTGAAATCCAGATAAGATACACCAAGTGGAAGGAGCTGATGTAAACAGATCTTGGTGACATGGTGGTGAGATGGGGGGAGGGGAATGTTGTCTGGATCCAAGTTTTTTTTTGTTTTTTTTTTTAATATTTATTGATAATGAAGAGAAGAAGGAAAAGGGGGAGAATGAAACATTGATTTGTTCCACTTATTTACGCATTCACTGGTTGCTTCCTGTATATGCCCTGACGGAGTTCAAATCCACAACCTTTATCGTCCTAAGAAAAAGCCAGCTTCCTCCAGCAGTAGAAAATTGCAAAGTTTAATTTCAGGAACTGAGTTCCATTCATAAATATACCCAAACAGTCAATGCAAAGCGAGATTAACAACAGGTACAGTATTTTGAGAAAACAACTTTTCTAAAATGGCATGGGCAATGAGGGACTTATTTCACCCAGAATATTTATTTGGTGTGAAATAAGAAAATGAACATTTTCTAGATATGGCAGCAAAAACTCTTAAGACATTATTGTTAAGAGGATGTGACAACTGACACTTCATTCTGATATCTTAAAATGGGATTCTGAAATACCCGTGATAGCTGAATCTTCCAGTTTATAAGAAAAATCTAAACACCTAAGGCCATTCTTACAACTATAACATAACATTCTTCCCTGTTAATAAACCACCACTTCTACAAAGAAGTTTACACGTGATTTGATCAAACTGGAAGGCACAATACACATTTCAAAAGACAGCTTCAAAGTGCAGAGACACTAAGTCAGAGGCTTGGAGGATCAGTCACTGGAACTGCTATAAACGTGGTATGTGGTCCACTGCAGGATAACAGCCAGCAGGATCGTGTTAGAAATAGTCAGGATGCTCCTGTGTTAACTCCATGTATCACCTCCACACAAAAACAAAACATGGGGAAGCTCTCCTTACCAACCAACGTAACTGACATTTCAATGTATTTTTAATTTTGTCTTCAAATCTCACATCTCTGTTGTAGTGAACAGTATCTTCCTGAATATTCTCTGCATTCCTCACATATAGGGTTGCAGGTAAAAAAGAGTCAGATGGCTTCTACTCCACCTAATTCCACATTTTATCCGACAGCCACAAAGGCTGTTTTATTGCAACTAAAGCAATTTTTAACTAAAACACAGTACCTGATTTGTTTTTTCATAATTAAATATAATGGCTACAAAATAAAACTGTTTCCATCTACTCTGTCTTCTAGTAAAATGAGTCACTAACCCCTGCTTTTTATTTTGATAGTAGTTTATTAGAGCTGGGGACAGTGAAACAAGGAAGGATTTGGAGAGGAGCAACAGGAAGAGACTCGGTAGGGCTCAGTAGCTCACTGGGAAGTCAGAAAAAGGTGGTGGCCCTGGAGACGGGCTCAGGGTGCCAACCTGCATTTGCTGCTGCTGCCCACTGCTCTCCTACTTAAAAGACTCACGGGGTCCCTTAGAGTTTAAGAGATGCACACCTGAGAGGGATGAGAGGAAGAAGGGAAAGGCATGGGAGTGCTCCAGGTGAAGAAAAAGGTCAACTCCCATTTTTTTAAAAGCTTTATAGTTATGGGTTAACATCTAATCATCCTGTTCCATAATGAACAAGACAGGCTATTTCTAGTGGCTTCGAGAAAAACACACTGCGGTACCTGATTGAAGGACTAGGAGTAAGGCACATAGAGGGAGACATGACGGTGAGACTCCGAGAGAAACTCAGTGTGGACCTGAGATTGCCTGGTCTGATGTCCTCCTTGGCACCGACTGGTGACAACCAACAGCCCGTGACAAACAGCTGGTGCCTAAAGAGCAACAACATCTTTAGCCTGGTGGCTGCACTGTGATCTTAACACTGAAAGTATACTACTGGAAGATTCACTTTCAAAAAGATAAGTTTTTCAAAATGTTCCATCATGAGCCTGGACTGACCAAAGCTACCGTTCTCAGTGGGTGTGCTGAAGAGCCTTTCTGAAGGGACAATACTCGGGGGACAACCCAAAAACCTGACTGCCAAGGCTGAGAGTGCTGGCCAGGCAGACTTCTTTAGGTTCCAGTAGGTAAGTGGGTCACAGCTGTGTTCAAGCACCTCCTCCTGCAGGTAAGAGAGCACCATGGCCTCAGGAACCTTCATCCTTTCTCTTGGGCCTTTCTTTTTTATCTTGGCCATGAGCGACCACAGGCTCTCGTCCCCACTGCAGTCTGTCGAGGGGGAGCCTGGAGCACACCCATTGGAGACAGGCATGTCCTCTGAGGTAGAATTCAGCATTTCTAGTTCCCTGATTAAGTCCTGCTTATACTGCTCCGCCTCCTCCTCGGAGAACAGGGAGGCTTTGTAACGAGGGTCCAACAGTGTGGCAAAGATGTACCTGGGATCGTGGAGGGTGGCGGACAGTCGGCTCACCATGGCCTCCTTCAGAGACTTGAGCATGGTGTCGATGCCCATGGTCTCCTCAAACAGCATCTCGATTTTTCTGTTCAGAATGTGGATCATGGGGATGACCTGGCTGAGGGTAGACATGTGGCTGCTCATCTCCCGACTGGCAGCGTCAAAGGGCTTCAGCGCGTGACACACAGACTTCATCACCTCCCACTGGTCGCAACTGATCAGCTCCCTGAAGTTACACTCGATGGACATCTCGTTAATTGCTCGCTTCTGCTCAATGAGCCGTTCCAGCATACGGAACGACGTGTTCCACTTGGACGGGACGTCCTGAATCAGATGGTGGGGCGGCAGTTCATACTCCTTCTGCAGCTCTGCCAGTTTCTCTTTCGCTGCATGTGAGCGCAGCACCCGCTCACAGATCTTCCGAGCAATGCTGAGTAAATTCTGCACCATCCTCTGGCTTTTAATGGCCTCGCTGACAATGAGGTTCACCGTGTGACTGAAGCACTGCACGCTGGAGTGCTCCCCTTCGTTCAGCGTCTTTCCTATGCTGGGATTGTCAGTCACTGTAATGCCAACCTGAAGGCCAGTGGATAGCACCCAGGCCTCCCACCAACATTCCAGCTGCTTCTGAATGCTGTTGCCGCTATAGTCGCAGTCAACCTGTGACACGTCTAACAGTGCTGAGCAGTGGTGGTCCTCACAGCGAGGTCGGATCGACGACTCAAAGGTGACCCAGTGAGCAGTGAGTGTCAGGTACTCCCGGGTCTGGTTACTCATCCATATTCCAGACGTGAAGTGGACCACACCACTCTCAGCCTCCTTAAGGTGTGACATGATGATCTGCTTCACATTATCGTACATTGCGGGGATAGCTGTCCTGGAAAAGTAGGAAGGGGAGGGCAAAGAGTACTGAGGTTTCAAGTATTCGAGCAGCCTGTTAAAGCCAACATTATCAACAAAAGAATATGGCTGAAGGTCAAGTGCAATCATTTCAGCTATGAGACTTGTGATCTTTTTGGCAACTGGATGAGAATCATAAAACTTCTCATCAGTGTTGTCAAAGGAGGAAGCTCCCGACAAATCTGCACCCGGGGGCACGCTGACGCCTGCAGAAGACGGCAGCGAGGTCTTGGGGACGTCGGTCTTGAGCATGCTGCCGTGGAACCTTTGCAGATGCCTCAGAAGACAGCTGGTGCCCAGGTTAGTCGGCTTCTTGCCCCTGCTTATGGTCCGGCCACAGTGCAAGCACACGACTTTAGTGGGGTCTGCAGGGCAGACAGAAAAGTGATTCCACAGCTTGGAGGTCTTTTTGCTGTGAACGGGAAATAGAACGGGACTGCTTTTGGTAACCACTGATGGAAGGTCAGTTAACTTGGAGGAAGTTCCTGTGGATGCCAAGGTGTTGTATGGGGGATTTGCCAAACTATCCCCCAGGAAGCCCTTTGGGTTCCCAACAACTTCTGGGTGGCGCCTGTACAGATGTCTCATCAAACAGCTGGTGCCCACGTCACCCTTCTTTCCTCGACTGATGACACAGCCGCAGTGTCTGCACACCGCCTTCAGACTGTCCATGGGGGCAAGGGAAAAGTGATGCCAGACCTCCGACTTCAGTCTCTTCATCACCTTTTGATTCTGTTGGAATACAGCACCAGACTCGACCATGTGAGGACTCGACCCATCACCCTGCTGCTTCTCAGGGGAGGACACCAGCGAGGCCTCGCCCACATCATCAGAGGATGACAACACTGATGCATCTTCCATGGGCGAATCCCCAGGCTTCAGACGTGTTTGCAGGTGCTCAGTCAGCTGGTCAGGGGAGGAGGACGCTGAGGGGAACTCTTGTACCTCACTGCCTAGTGATGAGGACACAGGGCTTCGATTTCCGTCCTGAGGAGGGAGGGTGGGCAGGAAATTAGTGGGTGCAGAGTAGGGTGTCGAAATAGCTGTACCCCCGCTCTTCTCCTGCAGCACGATGGCACGGTGTGCCCGCCACATGTGCCGGATGAGGCAGCTGGTACCCAGGTCCTTCCCGTTTTTCCCTCTGCTGAACTCACTCATGCAGTGAATGCACACGGCCTTGGAGCTGTCCAGGGGTGACAGGTAGAAGTGCTTCCAGACCGCAGACCACCTTCGAGACCCAGAGGTACTCTTTGGAAGTGGAAGGCTCTTTGCTGGCCCACTCTCTGCAGAGTCATCATGCTGGGCAGTGGGGAGGGGTTGGGGTGGCTCCACCAGGGCTTCTTCCTGCCTGTACTTCTCAGAGGTGGACACATCAGAGGAGAGCTCTTCAGAAGATACGACAGATCCACATTCCTCTGCCACTTGCTCTGACGACGAGATCTTGGAGGCTATTTTCTGGACCAGTTTGATGGGTGACAGTACGGTGCCCAGGTCTCCAAGGGGTGTGGGCTGAGGGAACACCAGTGCAGGGGAGGAGAGGGCGGCCAGGGCAGACACACTGCCTTCCTCCTGGATGAGTGCTGTGGGGTGCGCCCTCCTCACGTGCCGCATGAGACAGCTCGTGCTCAGGTCCTTCTCGTTTTTGCCGCGGCTGAACTCTTTCATGCAGTACACACACACTGCCTTCGTGCTGTCCCGGGGAGAGGTGAAGAAATGTTTCCACGCTGGAGACTTCTTCCTGGAGTTCATGCTGCGGCCGGACAGGAGGCTCTGCGTCACGGCTTCCATGGCAACATCGTACAACGTGCTGCTGTACTGGGAGAACAGGGCCCCGTAGTCGTCCTCGTGGTCGGCAGGGAAACACTTCCTGGGGGGCTCACAGCTGTAGCTTGTTTCCCTGATCTCTGCCTGTTCACCATCACTGCCAGCTGCTTTGCTGTCCTCCTGTTCAATCTTAAAGTCCACTCTTTCCAAACTGTGATTCGGAATTCCCTCATCTTCCTCTTCTATTTTAAAATCTACTTTATCAGACACAAAGTCACCATCCCCTTTCGGGGGATGGGTTTCCTGGTTATTCTCCATGACTCACCATAACTATTCTGGCTGTGTCATCCTGTTGCTATCTCAGGCTGGTAAGAAAGTGATCCAAGTGGTCATTTGTGCCCCAGACTTACATTATCTTAATTGTTTTCAAAATAAATCTAACTTTCAGGATATTCATGACTATGGCTAATCATACACTGTACTGGAAAAAAGAAGCTGTAACTCAGGAGCACATTATCTCAGGGAGCAGACCACTGCTTTCCAGGAGTTGTATAAAGTACTTCTTGGTGCAGGTGCAAATGCTTGCTGTATAGACATGGTTGTTGGTTTGGAAACAGGAATGCTGCCATCTTGATGGTCCGGCATTATCTACAAAGGATGAAATCAGGTCAAGCACTTAACTGATTTACACATTTCAAATCTTGTAGTGCCAGGGACCTATCCGCCTCAGTGTCATAGAAAGAAAATTCTATAATGGTAAATTAAAATGAAATCAATTTCATTCCCCTTTGCTATCAGAAAGGACACATCAATTAGGAGCTAAGAAGCCTGCAGCTAAACTCCGAAACAACCAATTCACAGACTAAACACTGAATGTTATGCAGACAAGGAGGTCCCTGCTTAAAACTCACCCAATATGTTTAAATCTATGAGTTTATAATACCAAAATGAAACCAACTGGTCATCTTTGGAGGATGATAGAAAAATGACTCATTATTTTGAAAAGAGATGAAGTGAGAATTCTTATGGGTGGGGTTTCCCATTCTCAACCTGGCAGTGCTTAATCAGACTTGGTGACTTACCAATATAAGGAGCACCTTTCATTTAATGGTCTTAAATGCTTTTACAACTAAACCAGAGGCCCAGTGCATGAAAATAATGCACTGGGTGGTGGTGGTGGTGGGGTGGTCCCTCATCCCAGCCTGCCCTCACTCACAGTCCGGAAGCCCTTAGGGACAGGAGGTGACCCAGAGATCAAGAGAAGCTCATGTCCCATCACACCTCTGCTGCCGCCACTGCCAGCAGCACAAGTCTCAACCGGCCCTGGTTAACTGATCGAGCAGCCCTGGGTGGCCACCATCTGAGGCTTGACTGTGCCTTGGCTTGGCCCTTGGTGGTTGGGGGACTGGTGCTGAGGCGACTGGGGGACTCTGGAGGCAGGTCTGGTGGTGGGCCTGGCTTTGCCACGCACCTGCCACCCCAGCAGGGCTGAGGGGACTGGGTGCTGCCATCTTGTGGCTGTAGGTGCCACCATATTTGAGGACAGGGCAGTCAATTCGCACATTCTCTCATTAGATAGGATATATAGTATTCAATTTAGAAAAGTCTATTTTTCCATTTTTTCATTCAAATTGAAGCATACTAAATTAAAAACTACACCAAGATACCAGGCCTCACTGGATCAGACAACCTTTGCTGTGCAGAGTCCTTCCGGGGTGCACATTGGGACCACACCCATGCAGAGGACCTTCCATTTACCTATGGACTCAACAATCCCAGTGCTAGAAACAGATCCTTTCCACGGCCCTCACCAAGTACAAAACATCTGCCCAAGATTAATTTCCGTGGCATTCCACAGCCAAAGGTCTGAAAACCACTCAAACACAATCAGTACGACCTGACGCATTCACAGACACATTGAAAAAATCAGCAAGACACACAAGTGGTAAACGGTACTTGCATCCTGTTATGAGAGACGGGAGGGAAAGCAAGGGCAGCTATAGGTGTGTGCATGCCTATTTACGCAGGATAAATCAGAATTAGAAATGGCTGTCTATAAGTGCGGGAGATAGGGATGGACCTGAGATTTCTGATCACGCCTGGTAAAATTTTTATTTTGAGCCATGTAATTATTTTGTACATAAAAATAAAATTTAAAAAAATTACAGCCCTAGCTGGTCTGGTTGAGGGAATACAGTGTTGGCCTGTGAACTAAAGGGTCCTGGGTTTGATTCCAGTCAAAGGTGCATGCCTGGGTTTCAGGCTCAGTCTCCAGTGGGGGGCATGCAGGAAACAGCCAATCAGTGATTCTCTCTCATCATTGATGTTTCTCTACCTTCCTCTTTGAAATACAAATATTTTTTTTAAAAAATTCCAAATTCATACCAAAGAAACCTAACTGTGTATCAAAGAGGCAATATAACCACATACAAAATAATATTCATCAAGGGCTTTAAAACATGGTACTTTAATTATGCATCTGAAGCAGGACAAAGGTGACTCTGAACAACACAGGTTTGAATTGCCTGGGTCCACTTGTGTTTTTTTTTTTTTTTTTTAATAAATACCCATAGTAGTGTTTCTAATCTGTAGTTGTGTTGATCTATGCCATTTTATACAGAGAACCTGAGCATGGGGGAGGGGGTGAGTTTGGAACTGATTCCCGTGAATACCAAGGACCAATTAAGTTTTTGGCAAATCGAACTCCATACATGGATTTTCAACTACATAGGGGGTTGGTGTTAATATTCTTTGCACAGTATGAGTTGCTCATGTACATTAAAGAACAGTGTTCACATCCAACATCAGGATTTAACTGGAACAAGTATCAAATAACGGCCTGTCCAGTCGGCTACAAGTCTGAGCTTTCTTCCAATGACGATTGAACTGTGTCCTTTGAAACTGTGTGAAGCTACATAGACTACCTCTAACTTGTCTCAGAGCTTTTCCGGATAAAATGTCCATCATGACAAGTAGACATAATCTAAGGATTCCAGTTGGCATATTCCTCATGGACATCCCAGTGGGGACCCTCCGAGTCTGCAGCCAAACTCCTAAGCAGATTCCTCTCTCAAGACAACTTTGTTTTGGAACAAAAATTGACTCGTAATTGAAATCTGGCTCATTCATGGCGCTAAAAAGGAAGTCCTACTAAGTCCTTTCTAGTGTCTTACTTTTGTCAGTTACTCAGAAAACATCAAAAATTAGTATTTCCTGCTGAACTCGGCTTGGCTCAGTGGATAGAACCTGCGGACTGAAGGGTCCCAGGTTCAATTCCGGTCAAGGGCATGTACCTTGGCAGCAGGCACATCCCCAGTGGGAGTTGAGCAGGAGGCAGCTGATCGATGTTTTTCTCTCATCGATGTTTCTAACTCTCTATTCCTCTTCCTTCCTCTCTGTAAAAAAAAAAAAATCAGTAAAATATATTTTAAAAATTGTATTTCTATAGTAAAAGTCACAAGGATGTCCTTGCTTTATTCAGCACACTGGCCTCATTAAAGTCTAAAGTGGAAGTTTTTAAATGTCCTTTTCTATTTTATTTAAAAAAAAATTTTTTTTTATTGATTTCAGAAAGGGAGAGGGAGATAGAAACATTCGTGAGAGAGCATCATGGACCAGCTGCCTCCTGCACGCCCCCTGCTGGGGACCCAGCCGCCACCCGGGACTGTGCCCTGACCTCGGGGTTCACACGCAGGCTGATGCTCAGCCTCGCAGCCCCGACGGCCGGGCTGAGGTGGATTTTTAAAACTGCGCCCTTCATCCGGTCAGTCACCTACAAACACACACCTTCCCTTTCCACCGGCACCAGGACGCACTAAAGCAGCTGCTGTGGCTCATCCTGTTTCCTGTGTCTCCCGTTACCGCCTCCGGTGCTCCGTCCACACAGCCCGCTTCCCCGACCCGCGCCTCGGGGCGTCCGCCCGCTGTCAGCCGGGGCCGGGTCCGAGTCCGGGTCCGGGTCCGCCGGGGGCGGGCGGGCTGCAGAATGGCGGCCCAGTGGGCAGCCGGGCGGCGTCCAGGCCCCGAGAGGCTGCGTCCTCCGGCCCCGCCCCGGCCTCTGCCCGGCGCTGACAAAAACGCGGTGGCGCGGCCCGGCCTGTCCCTCGATACCGGCCTGGTCCCGACCCACGACCCCGATGGCCGTGCCGGGCGCGAGGAGCTCGCGGCTGAGGCGGAGCCGGCTCCGTCCGCGCACTCACCGCGGGCGGCGGGTCCCGCGGGCTGCGGACCCCGGACGCGCGGACGGACGCGGTCCCACTCACTGGCCGCGGCTTTGTCCGCCCCGCGGGCACCCGCCGCCGCCGCTCACACGGGGCTGCTGCCTCGACGCCACGAGAGGATGCTCCTCTCCCAGGGCCCCGCGCGGCGAGGGGCGGGGCCGGGACGCGCAGGCGCACTGCGCACCAGTCCGCTGAATCCTTGCGACTCGCTCCGGCGGCGGCGGTTGCCGAGAGCGCCCAGGGCGGACTGCGCAGGCGCCAAATTCGCGTCCTGCCCCGCCCCGCCCGCGCAGATTCGAACGCGCAAGCGCAGTCCGCAGGCTTCGGTGCCCACCTCAGGAAAGTCCGGGGGTAACTGAGGTGCAGGGTGAGACGCGGGTCCCACTCGGGCGCACCCAGTAGGCCCGGGGTCCTCAGCTGCAGGCTTCCCAGCCCTGGCGGGGCAGCTGCGCTCTAGGCTCGGTGTGGCTCCATGTTTCTTTTTCTTTTTTTAATATATATTTTACTGATTTTTTTACAGAGAGGAAGAGAGTGAGAGTTAGAAACATCAATGAGAAAAACCAACCAGCTGCTTCCTGCACACCCCCCACTGGGGACGTGCCCGAAACGAAGGTACATGCCCTTGACCGGAATCGAACCCGGGACCCTCCAGTCCACAGGCGGACGCTCTACCCACTGAGCCACACCGTTCGGGGCTCATTGATGTTTCTGACTCTCTATCCCTCTCCCTTCCTCTCTGCAAAAATCAATATTTAATATATATATATAGCACCAGATGGAAGGAGCTGTCGTAGGTAGGTCTTGTCATGTGTGGCACCGGCGTGTGGCGTGGCCCTGAGATTACGCTCGGCCTTGAGTAAGTCTGTGCGACTGTGCCTCCGTGCTGGGACCTCTCAGCCGTGTCTCCCGTCTTTCTCTCCCTGCGGCCGGCCGGGACAGGCGGCTGGAGGGCGCTGGAGCTGCCGTTTCCCTTCCCAGGGAGCTGTGCCCGTGGGGCTTCTCCCCCGGGGCGGGCCTCGTGAAGATCAGGGTGCCTTTTCAAGGCCCTTCCCAGTCCTGCTGGGAACACAGGAGACCTCTCTCTGCTATTGGCTTCGGGAGCCTCATGCTCCTGCGGGATACCCTGCCATCGGGTGGGTGGGGCCCCCTGTGACTGGGCTTTTTGTTTTGTTGTTAATCCTCACCTGAGGATATCCCTCCACTTTTTTTTTTTTTTTTTTTTTTTTTAGAGAAAGTGGAAGGGAGGGGGAGAGATAGAGAGACACACCAGTGTGAGAGAAACACAATGATCGGCTGCCCCCCTGCACACGCCCTGACCAGGGTTAGGGATTGAGCCTGCAATCGAGGGGACTGCCCTTGACAGGAATGGAACCTGCCACCCTTCAGTTTTCAAGCTGAGGCTCTAACCACTGAGCGGAAATGGCTAGGCTCCCTGGAGTTTTGACCACTCTGCCGAGTTCATGCTGACCCTACAGAGATTCATTACTTGTGGTTCCCCTGGCAGTTCCTGCTCATGACTCTCTGCTTCAGGAAGCCATTGATGACCCACCCGTGTTCACATGTCTGTCTCTCCAGTCTTGGGAGCAGGGGTTTAGTTTATCCTGTGTCCGCCCTTGTCTTACAGATCCCAGAGGAGCGGCCTCCTTTCAGTGTGTTCTGCTTTTTCCTTGTTAGGGTGGTCCACTTGCAGGTCTCGTAGATGAGGAATCCAAGCCAGAAGTCCATTGATGTGTGTGTGTTTTGTTTTTAATGTATTTTATTGATTTTTTTTTTTTTTTTACAGAGAGGAAGGGAGAGGGATAGAAAGTCAGAAACATCGATGAGAAATATTGATCAACTGTCTCTTGCACACCCCCTAACGGAGATGTGCCCACAGCCAAGGTACATGCCCTTGACAGGAGTCGAACCTGGGACCTTTCAGTCCGAAGCTCTCTATCCACTGAGCCAAACCGGTTTCAGCTGGTGTGTGTGTTTTTTAACGTAACAGTCTCTTAAGTCATGCAGGAAACAAAATCTGAAGTTGGAGAAATGTTGCTACGATAAGACTAGCTTTTATAAATTGCCTGTGTATTTATGCTTTCTGAAGCCTTTATTTCTTCGTAGCTCTTGTGCCCTTTCATTTCACGCTGCAGGACTCCCCTGAGCATTTTTGGCAAGGCAGGTCTGGTGATCACAAACTCCCATAGCTTTTGCTCACCATTTTGTCTTAATTTGTCCCTCACTTTATAAAAAAAATATATATTTATTGATTCAGAGAGGAAGGGAGAGGGAGAGAGAGATGGAGACATCAATGAAGAGAGAGAATCATTGATTGGCTGCCTCCTGTATGCCTCCCACTGGGGATCAAGCCTTCAACCCAGGCATGTGCCTTTGGCCAGAATTAAACTCTGGACCCTTAAGTCCATAGGCTGACACTCTATCATTGAGCCAAACCAGTTAGGTTAGTTACATCCTTCATTTTTTGAAGCACAGTTTTGCTAGATATAAGATTCTTGGTTGACATTTTTCTTTACGTCTTTCAAAGTATTTGCCTACTGTCTCTGAGGTTTGTGGTGAAGTCAATTGATCACATGACTCCTTGTATGTAATTAGTCATTCTTTTGATGCTTTCCAGATTCTGTCCTTTGATTATTTGATTATATAATATGTCTCAGTGTGGTTCTTTTGGAGATCATCTTACTTGATGCTGAGCTTCTGGGATATATATATATTTAAATATATTTTTGAACTCAGAGAAGGGAGAGAGATAGAAACATTAATGAGAATCATTGACCAGCTGCCTCCTGTACACCCTCTGCTGGGGATCGAGCCCTCAACCCAAGCACGTGCCCTTAATGGGAATGGAATCCGGGACCCTTCAGTCCCAGGGTGATGTTCTATCCACGAAGCCAAACCAGCTCGGGCTAGGATGTTTTTATTGATGTATTTGACCAAGTTTGGGAAGTTTTGATGATTATCTGCTCATATATTCTCTCTGCCCTTTCTTTCTCCCTTCTTCTCTATATAGCACTCCCACAATGCGTGTGTTGGTTTACTTTCTCTTGTGCCGTAGGCTCCATTTACTTTCTTTTCATTTTTTTCTTTCTGTTTCTTAGATGCAGTAATTTCAATTATCCTACCTTCAAGTTTGCTGATCATTTCTTCTACTTGATTCTGCCTTTTAATCCCTCTGGCGGATTTTCCGTGTCAGCTATTCTTTTCGGGTCCAAATTTCTTTTGTTTTTCATGGACATTTTCACGTCATTTACACATTTTTTTTTTATATCTTCCTTTTGTTCTTTAAGCATCTTTAAGAGAGTTGCTTTAAAATCTGTCTAAAAATCTGCCGTCAGGTCTTTTTTTCAAGAACAGTTCCTGTTGATTTATTTTTTCTGTGAATGGGCCATACTTTCCTTTTTCTTTGCATGCATTGGGAATATTTGTTGAAAATGGACATTTGAATTTAATATTGTGATAACTCTGAAAATCAGGTTCTTCCTCAGTTTGTTTGTTTTTTTTTTTGTCAGTATTTTTATAGTGTTATTATAGGCCATCTCTGTGTGGGGGATCAGACTGAAGCATAAACTTAATATCTTCGTATATCTTTTCTGTGTCACGTCTTGGGCGTAGTCATCATTTTCTATTTCCCCCCATATATTGCAGTTAGTTTTGAATACCTGGCTCCTGAAAGGAGAAAAGAGATAAGTAGAGATGGGGGGCGGTGTAGAAGTGTGGATAATAGTGCAACATCCTAAGTCCCCTGGAAAGCACTCCAGCGGAGGGAGAGGGGCAGGATATGGCTGCTCACCTTGCCTGCACCTCAAAAATCAGAAGCAGTAGTTTGCACAGATCCCTGGCATTTGGAGGGTGGTCATTTTTGCCCCCTTACCCCCCCCCCCCCCCGGCACCTCACACACCATGTACGAGCTACTCCAGGAACATAGCTGCCTGGCTGGGTATGGTGGGTGGGTAGCTGTACTCAGCTAAGAGCTCCAATTGACCAGAATGAGCTGCCATTCACCCTCCAAGACCTCCCCTGGAAGCTACAAGAGCCTTTAATATTCAACAGAGCTCCTGAACGTTATAACACAAGGGCCCAGTCGGCTTTTGCTTCCTGTCCTGTCCGGCACACCTGTCATGCCGTTGTCTGTGTATCGCATCTGCCTTTAAACCCTAAACGATTTCACTGTTTTAAACAGCCAATACTCATTTTTATTCCCCGTTTCTTACCCTTCCTAGAAATGTCCCTCATTCCTCTGGCAACATCACATGTCCATCTGGAATGGTTCCTCTTTGCCAGGAACATATCCTTCGGGAGATATTGCAAGGAAGGTCTGCTGGTGACATATCCTTTGTTTTGTTTTGACTTCATTCCACCATCATTTTTTGAAGTATCTGTGCTGGGCATGTGAGTCTGGGTTGGCATTATAGATGCCATTCCATTGTTCTAAGTTTCATTATTTTCTACTTCTTTTGGTGAATCCTCACCCTAGAATATTTTTCCCTTTTTTTTTTTTTTTTTTTTTTTTTTAGAGAGAGAGTGAATGGTGATTCAGGGAAACATTGATGATGTGAGACACATCAATTGGTTGCCTCCTGCACACACCCTAACTGGGCCAGGGAAAGAACCTACAACCCAGATATGTGTTCTTGGTCAGAAATCAAATCCATGACCCTTTGGTGTGTGGGCCAACACTACTTCTGGGCCACACTGGCCAGGGCTAACTTTCATTGTTTCTGTTAAAAAAAAAAAAAAAAAAGTACGTTGCCAGTTGAGTTGTTCCTCTGAAGTGTTTCCATTTTTCTCTGCGTTTCACATTTCCCGTCTTTGGTTTTCAGTACTTTATTGTGATGTGCCTAGTGTAGGTTTTTGTGTATTATTTGTGTGTGTGTGTGTGTGTGTGTCATTTTAATTCACCCCGACACTCTGATTTGTCCACTGTCCGTTTGGGAAAGAGTCGTACACCCACTGCTCCTTCAGGTACTGCCCGTGAATGTTTTTTTCCTCCAGGACTTCCAGAACCTGTCACCTCCCGCTGTCTTGTGCCACGTCCTTTCTCTGCACTCAAGTCAGAGCTTTCTCCTGCCCTGGCTTCCAATCCAGCAGTCTCCTCACCTAACTTGTATTAGGTGCATCTTTTAAAATCTTAATTTGTCATCTTATTTTTCAGTTTTAGAATGTGTTTATAGGTTAAAATTCTCAGGTGACATTCTCCACTTTATCACATTTCTTCATTGTATTAATCAGTTAAGTGTCTGAAAACTGGAATTTGGATCAACTGTGTGTCTGTTTCTGTTGTTCATTCTCTTCCTTTCACAGTCTTTGATCCTGTTTTTAGTGTTGGATAACTTCTTACTAAGAGTCAAACTGGCCGAGACCGGTTTGGCTCAGTGGATAGAGCGTCGGACTACGGTCTGAAGGGTCCCGGGTTTGATTCCGGCAAGGGCATGTACCTTGGCTGCGGGCACAACCCCAGTAGGGGGCGTGCAAGAGTCAGCTGATAGGTGTGTCTCTCTCTCATCGACATTTCTGACTTTCTATCCCTCTCCCTTCTGCTCTGTAAAAAATCAGTAAGAAAAAAAAAAAAAGAGTCAAACTGTATGTAGGTAAAATAATAGAGGCTCTGGGTCTTTTCCTTTGGAAAGAAATGGAGAAGAGGGCAGGCTACCTTGACATGCTCAAGGTCAAGATCATGTAGCTGTTTCAGGCTTTGTGATGACTGCTCTCCCGGTTTGTCTTCAGGGGTCTACCCTGGAAACCTGGGGTCCTCTTGCTGACAGGCACTGCAGTCCATGTCTCTGCACAGGGTGCCGACTTAACTTCTCAGCCTCTCTCCCTGCACGAGGACCTCACAGGGCAAACGCCTATCCCTGGAAAGGCTACAAGACACAGCCCCTCTGGGAGCTCCCTCTTCTTCAAGACCTTGGCCCTTGCAGTCCTGGTTGATGTCACCGTGGGTCTCCCCGGCCCAATGTCACCGCTGACAGCTCTACCTGCCACCTCTGCACACCAGCAGATGCTCCCAGAAGGACAGTTGTGAACAGAAGACGCCGTCGTGCAAGTATCTCTTTACTAGAATTGTGCTTCCTCAATGGCTTCCCTTGAGGTGCTCCTTGGTCTCTTCAAGAAGACTGTCCTCAGAACAGTTCTTGGTCTGATACCAGCTGCTGCCTCACAGTCAGAAAAGTGGGAGGAAATTTTAACTACGTCCAACATTTTATTAACATATAATAGCATTCATTCACTGAAACGAGACAGTTCCCAAGACTTATACTAAGAGCTTTTTATTAGGAGTGACCAGAGACGTGCCTTCTGCCCAGATATCGCCGAAAACAGGGAAGTGAACAGCTTGGTACGTGGGTGTGCATGAGCTGTAGTGAGATGGCCAAGAGCAGCCGCATTTCCAGTTGCATTCCTCTATAGGGAAACATCAGTATCGGGACCAACTATAGGCAACACCAGACAGCTGTTAGTTAGCACTGGGCCTGTCTCCTGCAGCCTGATCAGCAGCACAAGAAAACAGGGTTTGACGTCTCTGCAGCGCGCACAGGACCTGTTTCTGTAAGTCAACATGAACGAACGCTCGAAGAACCGCTGCAAGTCCATCACTCGAGGTCCATCCCTTGGACCGTGTTCTCTGCCCTCTGACGTGAGCAAGCTTGTCCTGTAATGGACCCAACAGTAAAACATCTGGCTCTGAACCCTTCCCTGTAGTGGAAACCCAAGTTGAACCACTGGAACATGAGTACAAAAAGCAAGTACAGCCGGAACCGGTTTGGCTCAGTGGATAGAGCGTCGGCCTGCGGATTGAAGGGTCGCAGGTTCAATTCCAGTCAAGGGCATGTATCTTGGTTGTGGGCACATCCCTAGTAGGGGGTGTGCAGGAGGCAGCTGATCGATGTTTCTCTCTTATTGATGTTTCTAACTTTCTATCCCTCTCCCTTCCTCTCTGTGAAATATCAATAAAATGTATTTTTTTAAAAAGGCAATTACATCAGTGCTCATCCCTGACATGAGCTTGACAACTAAAACATGCTGCTCGGCATGCACAGAGCCCATATGGTCCATAGTCTCCTGAGGGTCGGGGAGCCCTAGCTTGTGACTGGTGAACTGGAGGCAGAGGAGGAGTTTACAGACCTGACGCCTGAGACCATCATTCTGGCACCAGATGTACAGACCCTTCAAGGAAACGCTTCCCATATCAAGTTCACCTGAGCACTCAAGGAAGAGCCCAGGGCCCCCAGCCAGGAGCCACTCATGACCTCCACCTTGTGAGGCAGAGCTGCTACCAGCCCCAGATAAAAAGCCGAGGGACTCTTCCTTCAGGAAAGCCATGATCCCAACACTGAATCTCCAGGAAATCTTCTCTGGCCTTTTGGACTCACTTCCTGGATCCGGTTAGACCCAGCACAGGGAAGGCTGATGACAGCCTGGATCTCAGACCGTGAAGTCTACACACTGTATCGCTTGGCCATCCCACTGTAGCTCATTCAGACCCTGAGCACATAGTTATAAGGATTAGCAGGGAAGTCATGGGAAAACCACATGAGCATGATTCACTAATGTGGCCCCAATTGGTGCTCCCAGGGCTTCTGGAACAGAGGCTGGACTCGGGAATTTGTGCACAGCCTCTCGGGAGCGGCTACATGGCCAAGGCAATTACAAGGCTGCCCACGAGCTCCTCTGTTTAGGCACTACGCGTGGCACAGCCATCATTCTGAACACAAGTCGGCAGCACCTCAGAAAAGCTGTTGTGAGGACCACGCCATCACCTCTCCTATGTCCTATCTGGAATGAAGTTTTGTAAAAAGTCAAGGGCTACATGAATGAAGTTTCCATGTACATTGGCACCCAAAGGATATGACTACTTTATCATCCTAAGAAGAAAAAGCCAGCTTCCTCCAGCAGTAGAAAATTGCAAATAAAAAGTTTAATTTCAGAAACTGAGTTCCCCATTTATAAATATACCAAAACACAGTCAATGCAAAGTGAGATTAGTAACAGGTACAGTATTTTGAGGAAACACCTTTTCTAAAAGGGCACAGGCAATGAGTGACTTGTTTCACCCAGCATATTTAATTGGTATGAAATAAGAAAAGGAATCCTTTTCTACATGTTGAAGCAAAAACTCTGAGGACATATTGTTAAAAGAATCTGACAACTGGCATTTCATTCTGATGTCCCTGGGATTCTAAAATACCCGTGATGGCTGAGTCTTCCGTATTGTCAAAAAACACCGAAGGCTACTCTTACAACTGTAATGTAAGTCTTCTTCCCTGTTAATAAGTCACCTCTTCTAAAAAGAATTTTACACGTGATTTGATCAATTTTGGGGGCACTACAAATACTTCAAAATAGGAACACTATTTTGAAGTCTATAGTTTCAAAGTAGAGACATTAAGTCAGAGGCTTGGAGGTTCAATCACCAGAACTGCTGTAAACATGTTGGACAACAGGCAGCAAGGAGCACGTTATAAAGAGGATGTCTCCAATGTAACTGACCATGTGAAACCTCAACACAAGAACAGAACATGGGGAAGTTCTTACAACCACTATGTAACTGATATGCCATGATACACTTTAGTTTTGTCTTCAAATGCCACATCTCACTGTAGTGAACAGTATTTTCCACAAGACTCTGCATTTCTCATATTATGTTAGAGATGAAGGTAAAAACTCCTGTTAGGATGGCTTCTACTCCACCTATTTCCACATTTTATCTGGCAGCCAGAAAGGCTGCTTTGTTGCAATTAAAGCAATTTTTAACTAAAATACAGTACCTGATTTGTTGTTCTTACATAACTGAATAAAAAGCCTGTGGAATAAAACTGTTTACACTTTCTGTCTTTCTAGTAAAACAAATAACTAACACCCAGCTTTTAAAAACAATTACAGTTATAGATTAAAACCTAAACACCATATTTCATCATTGACAAGACAGGCTATTTCTAGTGGCTTCGAAAAAAACACACCGCGGTACCTGGCTTGAAGGACTAGGAGTAAGGCACATAGAGGGAGACATGACGGTGAGACTTCGAGAGAAACTCAGTGTGGACTGAGTGCCTGGTCTGATGTCCTCCTTGGCACCGACTGGTGACAACCAACAGCCCGTGACAAACAGCTGGTGCCTAAAGAGCAACAACATCTTTAGCCTGGTGGCTCCTTGTGATTTCAATACTGAAAATATATTAATGGAAGATTCACTTTCAAAAAGATAAGTTTTTCAAAATGTTCCATCATGAGCCTGGACTGACCAAAGCTACCGTTCTCAGTGGGTGTGCTGAAGAGCCTTTCTGAAGGGACAATACTCGGGGGACAACCCAAAAACCTGACTGCCAAGGCTGAGAGTGCTGGCCAGGCAGACTTCTTTAGGTTCCAGTAGGTAAGTGGGTCACAGCTGTGTTCAAGCACCTCCTCCTGCAGGTAAGAGAGCACCATGGCCTCAGGAACCTTCATCTTTTCTCTTGGGCCTTTCTTTTTTATCTTGGCCATGAGCGACCACAGGCTCTCGTCCCCACTGCAGTCTGTCGAGGGGGAGCCTGGAGCACACCCATTGGAGACAGGCATGTCCTCTGAGGTAGAATTCAGCATTTCTAGTTCCCTGATTAAGTCCTGCTTGTACTGCTCCGCCTCCTCCTCGGAGAACAGGGAGGCTTTGTAACGAGGGTCCAACAGTGTGGCAAAGATGTACCTGGGATCGTGGAGGGTGGCGGACAGTCGGCTCACCATGGCCTCCTTCAGAGACTTGAGCATGGTGTCGATGCCCATGGTCTCCTCAAACAGCATCTCGATTTTTCTGTTCAGAATGTGGATCATGGGGATGACCTGGCTGAGGGTAGACATGTGGCTGCTCATCTCCCGACTGGCAGCGTCAAAGGGCTTCAGCGCGTGACACACAGACTTCATCACCTCCCACTGGTCGCAACTGATCAGCTCCCTGAAGTTACACTCGATGGACATCTCGTTAATTGCTCTCTTCTGCTCAATGAGCCGTTCCAGCATACGGAACGACGTGTTCCACTTGGACGGGACGTCCTGAATCAGATGGTGGGGCGGCAGTTCATACTCCTTCTGCAGCTCTGCCAGTTTCTCTTTCGCTGCATGTGAGCGCAGCACCCGCTCACAGATCTTCCGAGCAATGCTGAGTAAATTCTGCACCATCCTCTGGCTTTTAATGGCCTCGCTGACAATGAGGTTCACCGTGTGACTGAAGCACTGCACGCTGGAGTGCTCCCCTTCGTTCAGCGTCTTTCCTATGCTGGGATTGTCAGTCACTGTAATGCCAACCTGAAGGCCAGTGGATAGCACCCAGGCCTCCCACCAACATTCCAGCTGCTTCTGAATGCTGTTGCCGCTGTAGTCGCAGTCAACCTGTGACACGTCTAACAGTGCTGAGCAGTGGTGGTCCTCACAGCGAGGTCGGATCGACGACTCAAAGGTGACCCAGTGAGCAGTGAGTGTCAGGTACTCCCGGGTCTGGTTACTCATCCATATTCCAGACGTGAAGTGGACCACACCACTCTCAGCCTCCTTAAGGTGTGACATGATGATCTGCTTCACATTATCGTACATTGCGGGGATAGCTGTCCTGGAAAAGTAGGAAGGGGAGGGCAAAGAGTACTGAGGTTTCAAGTATTCGAGCAGCCTGTTAAAGCCAACATTATCAACAAAAGAATATGGCTGAAGGTCAAGTGCAATCATTTCAGCTATGAGACTTGTGATCTTTTTGGCAACTGGATGAGAATCATAAAACTTCTCATCAGTGTTGTCAAAGGAGGAAGCTCCTGACAAATCTGCACCCGGGGGCACGCTGACGCCTGCAGAAGACGGCAGCGAGGTCTTGGGGACGTCGGTCTTGAGCACGCTGCCGTGGAACCTTTGCAGATGCCTCAGAAGACAGCTGGTGCCCAGGTTAGTCGGCTTCTTGCCCCTGCTTATGGTCCGGCCACAGTGCAAGCACACGACTTTAGTGGGGTCTGCAGGGCAGACAGAAAAGTGATTCCACAGCTTGGAGGTCTTTTTGCTGTGAAATAGAACGGGACTGCTTTTGGTAACCACTGATGGAAGGTCAGTTAACTTGGAGGAAGTTCCTGTGGATGCCAAGGTGTTGTATGGGGGATTTGCCAAACTATCCCCCAGGAAGCCCTTTGGGTTCCCAACAACTTCTGGGTGGCGCCTGTACAGATGTCTCATCAAACAGCTGGTGCCCACGTCACCCTTCTTTCCTCGACTGATGACACAGCCGCAGTGTCTGCACACCGCCTTCAGACTGTCCATGGGGGCAAGGGAAAAGTGATGCCAGACCTCCGACTTCAGTCTCTTCATCACCTTTTGATTCTGTTGGAATACAGCACCAGACTCGACCATGTGAGGGCTCGACCCATCACCCTGCTGCTTCTCAGGGGAGGACACCAGCGAGGCCTCGCCCACATCATCAGAGGATGACAACACTGATGCATCTTCCATGGGCGAATCCCCAGGCTTCAGACGTGCTTGCAGGTGCTCAGTCAGCTGGTCAGGGGAGGAGGACGCTGAGGGGAACTCTTGTACCTCGTTGCCTGGCGATAAGGATACCGAGCTTGGATCTCTCTCAGGAGAGAGGAGGGCAGGCAGCAGTGTCGGTGGTGTGGAGTAGGGCGGGGGCATGGATGCTCCCCTGCTCTTCTCCTGCAGCACGATGGCACGGTGTGCCCGCCACATGTGCCGGATGAGGCAACTGGTACCCAGGTCCTTCCCGTTTTTCCCTCTGCTGAACTCACTCATGCAGTGAATGCACACGGCCTTGGAGCTGTCCAGGGGTGACAGGTAGAAGTGCTTCCAGACCGCAGACCACCTTCGAGACCCAGAGGTACTCTTTGGAAGTGGAAGGCTCTTTGCTGGCCCACTCTCTGCAGAGTCATCATGCTGGGCAGTGGGGAGGGGTTGGGGTGGCTCCACCAGGGCTTCTTCCTGCCTGTACTTCTCAGAGGTGGACACATCAGAGGAGAGCTCTTCAGAAGATACGACAGATCCACATTCCTCTGCCGCTTGCTCTGACGACGAGATCTTGGAGGCTATTTTCTGGACCAGTTTGATGGGTGACAGTACGGTGCCCAGGTCTCCAAGGGGTGTGGGCTGAGGGAACACCAGTGCAGGGGAGGAGAGGGCGGCCAGGGCAGACACACTGCCTTCCTCCTGGATGAGTGCTGTGGGGTGCGCCCTCCTCACGTGCCGCATGAGGCAGCTCGTGCTCAGGTCCTTCTCGTTTTTGCCGCGGCTGAACTCTTTCATGCAGTACACACACACTGCCTTCGTGCTGTCCCGGGGAGAGATGAAGAAATGTTTCCACGCTGGAGACTTCTTCCTGGAGTTCATGCTGCGGCCGGACAGGAGGCTCTGCGTCACGGCTTCCATGGCAACATCGTACAACGTGCTGCTGTACTGGGAGAACAGGGCCCCGTAGTCGTCCTCGTGGCCGGCAGGGAAACACTTCCTCGGGGGCTCACAGCTGTAGCTTGTTTCCCTGATCTCTGCCTGTTCACCATCACTGCCAGCTGCTTTGCTGTCCTCCTGTTCAATCTTAAAGTCCACTCTTTCCAAACTGTGATTCGGAATTCCCTCATCTTCCTCTTCTATTTTAAAATCTACTTTATCAGACACAAAGTCACCATCCCCTTTCGGGGGATGGGTTTCCTGGCTATTCTCCATGACTCACCATAACTATTCTGGCTGTGTCATCCTGTTGCTATCTCAGGTTGGTAAGAAAGTGATCCAAGTGGTCATTTGTGCCCCAGAAAGACATTATCTTCAGTGTTTTCAAAATAATTCTAACTTTCAGGATGCTCCTGAATATGGCTAATCATACATTAGAAGATTTAACTCAGGAGCACATCATCTCAGGGTGCACTGCTTTCCAGGAGTTGTATAAAGTACTTCTTGGTGCAGGTGTAAATTCATGCTGTGCAGGCCTGCTTGTTGCCTTGGAAACAGGAATGCTGACATCTTGATGGTCCGGCATTACCTACAAAAGATGAAATCAGATCAAGCACTTAACTGATTTACACATTTCAAACATTGTATAGTGCCAGGGACCTATCAGTTTCAATCTGCATAGAAAAAAAAATTCTATAATTGTAAATTAAAATAGAAAAGCTCATTCTTTAACTTTTTAAAAGCCGCTTTTTCAAATTGTTCTAAACCAAAAAATAAAAGAATAATGAAAAGGCAGGAATTTAAAATCAAACAATCAATTAATAAAGCATTGGGCAACACAGAAAAAACTTTCCATGTCATATAGAGGTTGTTTTGGGTTAGAATTGATGCCTTCATCCACCAACCATGTATTGGAGGCACCTGCTGCTATAATCAGCAAAGCTGAACTCCCTGAAATCAATTTCATCCCCCTTTGCTATCAGGAAGGACACATCAATTAGGAGCTATGAAGCCTGCAGCTAATCTCTGAAACAACTAACAGACTAAACATTGAATGCCATGCAGACAAGAAGGTTCCCACCTAAAACCCACCCAATATGTTTACATCTATGAGTTTATAATACCAAAATAAAATCAACTGGTCACCTTTGGGGGATGATAGAAAAATAGTTCACTACTTTAAAAACTTATGAAGAGGAGAAAGCATGATCTTCAGTTTGAGACATTAGATAACCAAACATTAACATTAGAAAACCAAATAGTAGTGAAGGACAGGCTTCTCTTCCTGGATTGCAGCTCAAAAACCAGGCAGCCCTCAGGAACCGAGCCACAGCATCTCGCTTCACACCTTCTCCTGGTGGAGTGCACACAGGCATGTGCTCCACTACCTGCCAACATCCGAAAGAGATGCCCCACCTCAGAGCCTCCACATGGGACCACATCACACCCCCGAGAAGGAGCCTCACCAGAGATCACACCTGAATATGGTTAAGCTTCTAGAAAGATTCTCAACCTTTCTAATGCCGCGACCCTTTAATACAGCTCCTCATGTTATGGTGACCCCCAACCATAAAATTATTTTTGTTGCTGCTTCGTAACTGTAATTTTGCTACTATTAATGAATTGTAATGTAAATATCTGTGTTTTCCGATGGTCTTCGATGACCCTGCTAGCAGTTCTCAACCTGTGAGTCTTGACCCACAGGTTGAGAAACGCTAGCAGGGTTCAAATTTTACAAATTCAATAAATTGTTCTTGCTGGTGTTGGTCAGTGGTTAGAACATCAGCCCTTGTACAAGGGTCGTGGGTTTGGTTCCCTGTCAAGGTCATGTACCTCGGTTGCGGGTTTGATCCCTGGTCCCAGTGGGGGCAGGTGGAAAAGCAACAAATTAATGTGTTTCTCTCACATCGGTATTTCTCTGTCTCTCCTCCCTCTTCTCTCCCTTCCTTTCAGACTCTTTAAGAATCAATGGAGCTGAGACCAGTTTGGCTCAGTGGATAGAGCGTCGGACTGCGGACTGAAGGGTCCCGGATTCGATTCCAGCAAGGGCACATCCCCAGTGGGGGGCGTGCAGGAGGCAGCTGATCGATGTCTCTCTCTCATCGATGTCTCTCTCTCATCGATGTTTCTGACTTTCTATCCCTCTCCCTTCCGCTCTGTAAAAAAAATCAATAAAATATATTTTTTAAAAAATCAATGGAGCCGAGACCGGTTTGGCTCAGTGGATAGAGCGTCGGACTGCGGACTGAAGGGTCCTGGGTTCGATTCCGGCAAGGGCATGTACCTTGGCTGCGGGCACATCCCCAGTAGGGGGCGTGCAAGAGGCAGCTGATCGATGTCTCTCTCTCATCCATGTTTCTGACTTTCTATCCCTCTCCCTTCCGCTCTGTAAAAAAATCAATAAAATATATTTTTTAAAAAAATCAATGGAAAAAATATCCTCGGGTGAGGATTAACAAAAGACAAAAAATCAAAGAATTTAAGTAAAACTCACTTTAAGTGTGTACTGAAAATATCAGTATAAACTCATCATGTTTAAAACATGTTTCCTAGCTCTGTCCACCAGAGAGGTGCTCACACAATAACAACAGTTGAACATCGTGAACACATCTGACACCCAAGCTTGGTCTCTGAGCACCTTTCTGCACTAAAAGGAGCCAAGGCCCCTTGGAGAAACAGCTCCGCGGGTGTGGGAAAGGAAGGACAAGGTCCAGAAGGAAGTGCTCCCAGAGAGTGCTGAGTGGGAAGGGGATCTCAACTCATCACAGTTATAATCAAAATCAAAAACGCACTTTAATAGATTACAATATAATGAATAAATAAATATCCCTCAGCTTGCACTAATCAAAGAAGAAAAAGGAAGAATAAAAATATGGAGCTGAGTATTCCAGCCAATTGCTTCCCCTGGAAAGTGGTCATAAAGGGAGAGAATTCGCACGTGTTCTGTCTTTTAAGGGCATAACGAGTGAGGGACAGACGAAATGGAGCAGCAGCATTAGAAAGTTGGCATCAGGGCAGAGGATGGTCGCTGAGGACCTCGGGGAGCACTCCGCATCACCATGTGGAAATGTGCCACTTTTCGGGGCCCATACAGGGGCAGCCAGATTCAGAAAGAACACAAAACATAAACAGGAACAAGAGATTCCAATGGCGTAAGCCAACACCTGAAATGTAAGAAGTGCCTTTAAAATCCAAGAGCAATTAGAATATTGACAGTTGCTGACTCTGAAGCCACGTTTCGGGCCGAGAAACTTGTAAGGAAACCCAGTGCAGGCAGAGAGTGAAAGAGCGCCTACCCAATGTGGGCAGCTCCTTGGTCTGTGCCACCGTGGGGCCCAGGTCCCTCATCCACTCTGGTCCCCTCCCCAGGCAGTCCTCACCCAGAAGAGATCAGACCAAAGGGGTTACAGCCCAGTGGGTACAAAGCAAAGAGAAGGACCACACTGACCATAATCACTGCTCTTCACGCGCCCACAGCTCCACTTCCCCATCTGGTTGGTCACTCTCCGAAAGCTCCGAGGGACGGGGACCTGGAACAGATACGCACAGTCATCCCTTGGTGCCCACGAAGGATGGGTGCCAGGACCCACCTTGAATACCAAAATCCAAGCATGCTCATGTCCCTTATAGTAAGGGCATAGTCCTGTTGACCCCCATCACATATGACTTTTGACTCCACCAAGTTAACTATTAGTAGCCTACTGTTGACTGGAAGCCTTAGCAGTAACAGAAATAGTCCACTAACACGTAGTTTACCCATGTATTTACACGTTGTTTTCTTACAATAGAGAAAATGTTAAGAAAAATTATGAGAAAGTACATTTATAGTATTTACTGGGGAAAAATCCACACATAAGTGAACCCTCACAGTCAAAAGCCCTGTTGTTCAAGAATCAACCTATAAGCTTTAAAGCATCTCTAGGTTTCTTACTCCAACTACTACGACGTAAACAGTCGTTACACTGCACTGTTTAGGGGACGATGACACGTCCGGTACGGGCACAACATGCGGTATCACGGGCTCAAGGACAGAGGACATGTCGGCAGGAAGGTAACTTTTTCTGTGTTTTCTCCACTGGTCGGCAGATGTGGAATCCCCACACAGAGGGCCAACATACTTCCTCCACGAAGCAAATACTACAGAGCAACTGCTTTGCATAGCTTCCGGTCAACCCTAATAATTTACTAAAAATTGTCTCCAAGGTGTTGAGAATATTCTTTGCACAGCTTGAGTTGCTTTTGAACCTCCTCAAGTGCATTAAAGAACAGAGTACACAGAGTCCAACATCAAGAATTAACTGAAGGAAGTGGGGGGGGGTGGAGGGTGTCAAATAATCGCCTGTCCAGTCGGCTACAAGTCTGAGCTTTCTTCTAACGGAGATGAACTGTGTCCTTTGAAACTGTGTGAAGCTACAGAGACCATCTCTAACTTGTCCCAGAGCTTTTCCTGAGAAAATGTTCATCGTGACAAGCAGACGTAACCTAAGGATTCCGGTTGGCACATTCCTCGTTGGACATCCCAGTGGGGACCCTCCGAGTCTGCAGCCAAACTCCTAAGCAGATTCCTCTCTCAAGACAACTTTCGTAACCCAAGTTAATTCGTACTTGAAATCTGGCTCATTCATGGCGCTAAAAAGTAAAGTCCTACTAAGGCCTTCCTAGTGCCCTACTTTTATCACTGTTACTGGGAAAACAGCAAACATTAGTGTTTCTATCGTAAAAGTCACAAGGATGTCCTTGCTTTATTTAGCACACTGGTCTCATTAAAGTCTAAAGTGGATTATTGAAAACTGTGCAGTGGATCTGATCAGCCAACTTCAAAACAAATAACTTCCCTTTTTTTTTACAAGCAGGAGAATGCACTACAGGGCAGCTTCTCCTGAAGGCTGGGCAGATGCCGGTGTCACACAGAATTCGGAGACAGCACAGGGGAGCCATGGGGCGAGGCCCTGGAGGTGGTGTGGTCACAGAAAAGGAGGAAAGGGGGCACACACATGACTCTGAGTTGATTCAGGCCTAGTAAAACAGCAGCCATGGGAAAAACATTTGAAATTATGCTTAGTGACTTGCTTTACATACATGCATAATTTTGTTGTGTAATCCTCACTAGAGAATACTTTTTTCCATTAATTAAAAAAAATATTTTATTGATTTTTCACAGAGAGGAAGGGAGAGGGATAGAAAGTCAGAAACATCGATGAGAGAGAAACATCGATCAGCTGCCTCCTGCACATCCCCTACTGGGGATGTGCCAGCAGCCAAGGTACATGCCCTTGACTGGACTCGAACCCGGGACCTTTCAGTCCACAGGCCGAGGCTCTATCCACTGAACCAAACCGGTTTTGGCTTTTTTTTTTAGAGAGAGACACGAAGGGAAGGAAGGGGAATGAAGGAGAAAAACATCCACGCGAGAGATTCCTGGATTGGTTGCCTTCTACATGCGCCCCGAGATCTCCCTGACTCCTGATCAGAGCTGGAGATCAAACCTGCAACCCTTTGGTGCCCGAGCCCACGCTCTAAAGGCTGAGCCACACGACCTGGCTGATTCATATTTTTATTAACTGATGTGAACGGTCACAGGACACTGAAAGCAATGTGCTCATCTCATCCTCTTCCTAAGACAGACTCAAGACTCAGTCAAGGCCCCCGGCTGCTCTTCCTGGAAACGCCTGTGAAAGTGAAATAGCATCTGCAGAAAAGTCCCCAAAACGCAAGTTGTCAGGCAACTGGCAGCGGTGACGGACGGCAAGGTGCCTGGAGAGACACCCATCGCATCTGTCTCCCGCGGGAGGCGTCGCCCGCACCGTCCGGCCAGGGACACCCATCCACCCGCGCGCCCCTCTTCTCGGGTGACTTCCGTCCCTTGTGGCCGCGGCACCGGCCGCACCTGCAGAAACCACACTCGCGTCCGTGCAGAGTCACCCGTCACCGCGGCCCCCACGGGAGCCCTCCTGCGACGGCGCCTCTCCGCGCCCCGCGGTCCCCAAAGGCCACTCCGGCGTCCGCTCCCGGCGGCGGCAAGACGGCTCTGACTCTGGCCGCCTCCGGTGCTCCGTCCACACAGCCCGCTGCTCGGACCCGCGCCTCGGAGCGGCCGGCGGCGGTAGTCTCGGCGCCCGCCCGCTGTCAGCAGGGGCCGGGGCCGGAGCAGGGGCCGGGCGGGGCTGCAGAACCGCGCGGCCCAGTCGGCGGCCGGGCGGGGTCCAGGCCACGGGAGGCCGCGTCCGCCGGCCCCAGCCCGGTCCCAGCCGGGTCCCCCTGCCCGGCACTGACCAAATCGTGGCGGCGCGGCCCGGTCTGTCCCCCGACCCCGGGCGGGCCCCGACCCCCAACCCCGGCCACGACCCCCGCCCCGACCCCTGGCCCGGCCCCGACGGCGCCACGACGGCCGAGCCCGGTGCGAGCTCGCGGCTGAGGCAGAGCCGGTTCCGTCCGCGCACTCACCGCGGGCGCAGGGCTCGGCGGCGGGTCCCGCGGGCTGCGGACCCCGGACGCGCAGCCGGACGCGCTCCCATTCATCTGCCGAGGCTTTGTCTGCCCCCGCGGCCTCCCGCCGCCGCCGCTGCCCGCCACCCGCCCGCCCGCGACGCCGCCGGACGCTGCTCCCCTCCCAGGGCCCCGCGCGGCGAGGGGCGGGGCCGGGGCCGCCGAAACGCGCAGGCGCAGTGCCCACCGGGGAACCTGCCCCGCGACGAATTCCCGGTGCCGCTGACAGGAGGACCCAGGGCGGACTGCGCAGGCTCCAGCCCTGCCCCTGGCGGCGTCCGGTGGGGGGGGGGTAAGCAAGACCGACCGCGCAGGCGCAGTGCCCACGGGGGGAACATGCCCAGCGACGAGCTCCTGGTGCCGCTGACTGGAGAGCCCAGGGCGGACTGCGCAGGCGCAGATCTCGCGCTCCAGCCCCGCCCCTGCCGGCGTCCCGCTGGGCTACGCGAGACCGACCGCGCAGGCGCAGTCTGCAATGGTCTACAACTGTGAGGACCGAGCTGCTGGCGGCGCGGCTGCGCTCTGGGCACGGCCGGCAGGTGAGCCCGCCGCGGCCCTGTGGCGAGTTCCCGGCTGCGGGCCGCACCCGGCCGGCGGGCCTTGCAGCCCCGCGTGCCCCCGGTCGGGTGACGCAGCGCCGGAGGCCGGCTCGCCTGGAAACGGCGCCCAGGGTCCTGCTTCTTGCACCGGAGCCCCGAGGCCGCGGCAGCCACGTGCGGTGTGCACGGAAGCCTTTCCACCTGAGGCGACGAGGTGCTTCCACGCGCGGCTCGTTCACGGGGCCTGGGATGGACAGACTCCCCCCCCCCCCCACGCGGCGGTGGCGGGCGCCAGCGAGGCCTTGGGGCGGCGGGCTGGCTCCTGGGCGGCCCCTCGGGTGGAGCCCCAGCGGCGGCAGGAGCTGCAGCGCGGACCCGGACCCCGGCCCGCCGGTGCTTGTGGGAAGCCTGGACAGAAGGGCGATGTGCAAGGCCCCAGGGCACGAGTCCGTGTAGCCAGAGAGGTTCTCCGGGCTGAGCTGGGACCGGAGACCCGCTTTGGCTCCCTGGTTTGGACCCTGCAGCTTCTGTGGTGTGAAATGGGGCGACTGTGTTCGCGGTACAAGGCTCCGTGTGACGATTGGCAGTCGTTCACTCTCCTGGTCGGCGTGCCTCCGCGGTGGGACCGCTGGGAACACAGGAGATGTTTTCATAACACCTTTCCCAGGTTTTATAGACAAGCCGGTGGGTTATAAAAAAAAAAAACGTTTTCAGCGGCCGAAACCGGTTTGGCTCAGTGGATAGAGCGTCGGCCTGCGAGCTGAGGGGTCCTGGGTTCGATTGCGGTCAAGGGCATGTACCTTGGCTGCGGGCACATCTCCTCCAGTAGGGGGTGTGCAGGAGGCAGCTGATCGATGTTTCTGACTTTCTATCCCTCTCCCATCCTCTCTGTAAAAAATCAAATAAAATGTATTTTAAAAAATTAAAATCTTTCCCAGGTGTTATAGACAAGCCAGTGGATTACAAAAAGATTTCAGTGTGTGTAATCTTCTCTCACCTGCCGTTTTCACTTAAAATACCCCCCTGCCTGTTTTCCTGGCTGCACAGCCTGGCTGTGGGCAGGCCTGCCCTGCACAGCGCAGGTGGACACGCAGCTCTGGGAGAGGTGCCCCTGGGTCCAGCTCTCCACTGTAGACGGTTCTCGGAGAAGCAGGACTATTCTTAGTCCTTTCCAGATCCTTCTGTTCATTTCCTCAGAAATAATTCCTGCCCTGGCCAGTGTGCTCAGTGGTTAGGGCACCTGCCTGGGCACAGGAGGGTTGTGGGTTCGATTCCAGCCCAGGGCATGTACCCAGGTTGTAGGTCTGACCCCCAACTTGATTGAGTAGAGTATGGGAGGCGACCTCGTGTTTGGAGGTGAGACACATTCACGTTTCTCCTCTCTTTCACTCTGAAAAGCTATAGAAAAAAAGTCCCTTCGGTGAGGAGTAACCAAAAAAAAAAAAAACCACACCAAAACTAATAATGATAACAAAAGAGAAATCATTCCTAGCAGTAGAATTTTTTTACTTGAAAAAAAATTTTAAATATATTTTTATTGATGTCAGAGAGGAAGAGGGAGAGAGACAGAAACATCAATGATGAGAGAGAATCATTGATTGGCTGCCTTTTTATTTATTTTTATTATTTTTTAAAATATATTTTATTGATTTTTTACAGAGCAGAAGGGAGAGGGATAGAAAGTCAGAATCATCGATGAGAGAGAGACATCCATCAGCTGCCTCCTGCACGCCCCCTACTGGGGATGTGCCCGCAGCCAAGGTACATGCCCTTGCCGGAATCGAACCCGGGACCCTTCGGTCCACAGTCCGACGCTCTATCCACTGAGCCAAACCGGTCTCGGCGATTGGCTGCCTTCTGTATGCCTCTCACCTGGGAATTGAGTCCGAAACCCAAGCATGTGCCACTGACCAGAATTGGCCTGGGACGCTTTATCCTCTGAGCCGAACCAGCCAGGGCTAATTGGGAATTTCATGGAGAATCACATGCAATTTGAAGATATAACACAGAAATCACCCTTGTGGGTGTTGGCTAGTTCCTCTTGTAACCTTTTAGAAAGCAGAAGATCACGACCAGGACATTGACACTGATACAAGCCCCATCTTGTTCCCACTTCCCCGCTTTACCTGTATTCCTGTATGTATTAAATTCTGTACAATTCTGCCCTAACCGGTTTGGCTCCGTGGATAGAGCCTGGGGACTGAAAGGTCCCGGGTTCAACTCTGGTCAAGGGCATGGACCTTGGCTGCAGGCACATCCCCAGTAGGGGGCGTGCAGGAGGCAGCTGATTGATGTTTCTCTCTCATCAATGTTTCTCTCTCTATCCTCCCTTCCTCTCTGTAAAAAATCAATAAAATATACACACAAAAAAATAAATTCTGTACAGTTTTATTCCCCAAATTGGTTCCTGCGTCTAGACACTGAAAAGCCCCCTTGAGGATGGCTCACGGTGCCCTTCTGTAACCACACCCACCTCCCAGATGTCACTCATCCCTGGGAACCACTAAACTGCCCTTGTCCCTGAAATGCTGTCGTTTCAGTGCTCTGGAGGCGGGACCATGAAGGAAGGAGCTGTTTTGCCCAGCGTAACTCCCTGGAGATCCGCCACGTTACTGCATGTGCCGGTAGCGTGTTCCTTTGTGTTCTGAGTGGTATTCGCCGGTGTGGGTGGACTGGTTTGTTTGACCTCCCACCCACTGAAGATGGGCTGATTCCAGCTTTGGGTGTTACTGTGCAATACTCTGCATGCAGGTGTGGTGTGAACAGCAGTCTTCATTCCTCTGGGATAGGTACCCACTGGGCCATACAGTACTTGAGTGTTTAGTGTTTGAAGAGACGGACAAGTTGGTTTCCAGAGCGGCGGTCCCGTCTCCCACCTGCACTAGCAATGTGTGAGTGATCAGTACCCCGACTTGTGTGGGCACAGTCTTTTATTTCATCACTAGAGGCCAGGTGCACAAAACTCGTGCACGGGGAGGGGAGGAGGGATCCCCTCAGCCCAGCCTGCACCCTCTCCAATCCGGGATCCCTCTCACAATCCAGGACCACGGGCTCCTAACTGCTCACCTGCCTGCCTGCATGCCTGATCACCCTAACTGCCCTCCCCTGATGGCCTGGTCACCCCCAACTGCCCTCCCGCTGCTGGCTTGGTCACCCCACAGTTGTTTGGTCGTCCCTCACTAATCCCTCCTGCCTGCCTGATTGCCCCACACAGCCTGCTGCTCGGTTGTTTGGTCAGCCCTCACTAGCCCCCCTGCAGGCCTGGTCACCCCACACAGCCTGTTCCGTTATCCATTTGGTTGTGACGGTCGCTTAAGCTTTTATATATATAGACTATAGTAGGTGTGATAGCTCATAGTGCTTTAGTTTGCATTTCCCTAGCGGCTAATGATGTCAAAACTCTGCATCCACATGATTGGCTAGGCCCACCCACATTATGGAGGGCAACCTGCTTTGCTCAGAATCCACTGATTTTATTATAAACCCCATCCAGAAAACACCCTCACAGGCACATGCAGAATAATGTTTGATCAAATATCTGGGCACCATGGCCCAGCCGAGTTGAAATGCAAAATTCACCACCACAACGCTCCCATTACTTTGTTGTTATTATTTTTTATGTTTATAGGGTCTGGAGTGATCCCTCCCATTTCATTCTTTATATTCATTTGTCTACTCTTTTTTTTTTTCTTGTCAGTCTTACCTAAGGTTTGTCAATTTTATTATTTTATTTTTTAATATATATTTTATTGATTTTTTACAGAGAGGAAGGGAGAGGGATAGAAAGTCAGAAACATCGATGAGAGAGAAACATCGATCAGCTGCCTCCTGTACATCCCCTACTGGGGACGTGCCCGCAGCCAACGCACATGCCCTTGACCGGAATCGAACCTGGGACCTTTCGGTCCGCAGGCTGATGCTCTCTCCAGGAGCCAAACCGGTTTTGGCTGTCAATTTTATTGATCTCTTTCAAGAACCAGCTCTTTATTTCACTGATTTTTTTTTTCTTGTTTTTCCTATTTCCGATTTTATTCATTTCTGCACTTACATTGTTTGTGTCCCTTTGCTTGCTTTGGGCTTATTTTGCTCTTCCCTTCCCCCAGGTTCTTAATGTGGAAGCTTAGATGATTGATTTGCGACTTTTGCTCTTGGCGGATGTGTATTTAGTGCTATAGATCAGATTTCCCTGTCAGCCCTGCTTTCGTTGTGTCCCAGAAATTTTGACAGATTGTATTTTTATTTTATTTAGTTTGATGTTTTAAAAATCTGCTCGAGCCTTGCTCCAACTATATGGAGATTTTCCTGTGGTCTTTCTGCTTTTGATTTCTACTTTGAATCCATTATGATCAGAGAACATACTCCGTATGATTGAAATCCTTTAAAATTTTGTGAGGTTTGTTTTTGGGAGCCAGGACATAGTCCACCTTGATTAATGTTCCGTGGATGCTTGAAAAGGATGTGTACTCCGCTGTTGGATGGAGTGTTTTATATATGATATATAGCACATATACATCATATATACTAATCCATGATAATTTGTATGTTTGAAAATATTTTTTGTATGGATGATGTATATGTACACCTATCACATAAGTTACATACTAGAGGCCTGGTACATGAAATTTGTGCACAGGTAGGTCCCTAGGCCTGGCAGGCTGTCAGGGCCAGTTGGGGCCTTCCAGCTCTCGGCTAGGGCCGTCCTTCGTTCCGTGCTGCCCCCTGGTTGTCAGCACATGTCATAGTGAATGACCGAACTCCTGGTCTCCTAGGCAAACTCCAGAGGAGACACTTTGAATACTAACCTTTTATATATATAGATATGTGAATCTCCTATAACTCATTTATTAGTTTTAATATTTTAAGAAAGATGATCTTTAATATATTGTCACATGCAATAAACACCAATTATTCTTAATATCTCAAGAAAAATGATTTTAAATATAATAATGTTACATGCAATAAACAATTATTCAAGAAAACTATTTTAAATATAATATTACATGCAATAAACATTAACATTTCAATAAAAATGACTAAGTATAATAATAATATCAAAATTGCACTAATAAAGTATGAGAGCTCAAAAGTTGTAGGAAATATTAAAAATCTGCAAATAAGATTAATTCTATTCTAAAATATTTTTTCTTTGGCTCTATTTTTGTTAGTCAGTTTATGTTGTTCATTATATTCCACAAATGAGATCCTGTGGTCTTTTTCTCTCTCTGCCTGGCTTATTTCACTTAATATGATGCTCTCCAGTTCCATCCATATTGTTGCAAATGGTAAGAACTCCTTTTTTTTTTTTTACCACAGCGTAGTATTCCATTGTATAGATGTACCACAGTTTCCTAATCCACTCATCTGCTGGTGAGCACTTGGGCAGTTTCCAAATCTTAGCTATGGTGAATTGTGCTGCTATGAACATAGGGGTGCTTATATCCTCTCTGATTGGTGTTTCTGATTCCTTGGGATATATTCCTAGAAATGGGATTACTGGGTCAAATGGGAGTTCCATTTTTAGTTTTTTGAGAAAACTTCACACTGTTCTCCACAGTGGCTGTACCAGTCTGCATTCCCACCAGCAGTGCATGAGGGTTCCTTATTCTCTGCATCCTCACCAGCACTTGTTTGTTGATTTGTTGATGGTAGCCATTCTGACAGGTGTGAGGTGGTACCCCATTATTATTTTGATTTCATCTCTTGGATGAGTAGTGACTTTGAACATGCTTTCATATGTCTCAGCCTTCACTGTATGTCCTCTTTTGAAAAGTGTCTATTTAGGTCCTTTGCCCATTTTTTGATTGGATTGTTTATCTTCCTTTTGTTAAGTTGTGTGAGTTCCTATTATTTTATTTTAACCAACCTATGTCATTATGAATGAAGTGAGTTTCCTGTAGACAGCGTGAGTTGGGTTGTGTGTTTTTTGCAATCCACTATGGCAATCTGTGTGTTGTTTAAAAAATAAATAAGTAAATACACACACACACACACACACACACACACACAGAGGATTGATTTCAGAGAGGAAGGGAGAGGTAGAGATAGATACAATGAGGAGAGGGAATCATTGATCGGCTGCCTTCTGCACAACCCCCACTGGGGATTGAGCTCATAACCCAGGCAGGTGCCCTTGCGTGGAATCGAACTGGGACCCTTCAGTTCACAGGCCTGCACTCAATCCACTGAGCCAAACCAGCTAGGGCTGGCAATCTATGTTTTAATCAGTGCGTTTAGGCCATTTTCATTAAAATGTTTTGATATATTAGGGTTTTAGTCTGCCATTTTACTGTTTTCTGTTTATTCCCTCTCTTTTTCATCCTTCTCCTCCTTCTCCTTCTCTTTATTTTTATATCGGGTAGTTACAACTTTGCTTCAACAATCCAATATGATTTAGGAAAGTTGTAATAAAAAGGATAATCTATTATATTTACCCCTATTTTATCCATCCCAGCATTTTTCTTTAAACTCTGAAGCTCCAAGCTTTCTGTTCTATTTTCTTTTCTGTTTGAGAACTTCTTTTAGCTATTTTAAAAATACATATTTTTATTGATTTCAGAGAAGAAGGGACAGAGAAGTAGGGACATCGATGATGAGAATCAATTCATCAGCTGCCTCCTGCATACCTCACACTGGGGATCGAGCCTGCAACCCGAGCAAGTGCTCAGACCAGGAACTGAACCGTGCATGATCGCCTGGTTCACCGGTTGGCACCGAACCACTGAACCACACTGGCTGGGTTTCCTTCAGTTATTCTTTATAGGCAGTTCGGCTCGGGACAAATTATTTTGGTTTTCTTTGTGAGTGTTTTTATTCCCACCCCCCTCATTCCTGAAGCATATCTTCACTAGATATGGAATTCATGGTCAACAGTCAAAGCATAATTTTCAAGAAGTTAAAAATATGACTCTCCAGCCAAGACTGGTTTGGCTCAGTGGATAGAGCGTCGGACTGCGGACTGAAGGGTCCCAGGTTCGATTCCGGTCAAGGGCATGTACCTTGGCTGTGGGCATATCCCCAGTAGGGGGCGTGCAAGAGGCAGCTGACGGATGTGTCTCTCTCTCATCGATGTTTCTGACTTTCTATCCCTCTCCCTTCTGCTCTGTAAAAAAATCAATAAAATATATTTAAAAAAATATATGACTCTCCAGCTCTAAAGTAAGGATGTGTCAAAGATTTATTTAAATGTGCCCTGATGGACAGACACATTTTCAAGAGAGAGCACACAGGATTTGCTGTTGCATCAGATGTGAGCAGTAAGCATTCCCTTTCATTCAGGAAGCATGAAGTCACCACCTACTGAGAAGGTATAACTGCCTTAACCAAGAACCACAAACTGGGTGGTTAAAGAACAAAACAGAATTTTTTTTTTTTTTTGGTCTCATGTCCCTGGAGGGTGGAGGTCTGAGACTCGGGTGTCCACAGGGCTGCATTCGCTCTGAAACCTGAATGGAAGTGTCTTCCTGCCTCTCCCAGCTCCTGGTGGCTGGTGGTCCTTGGCTTAGAGCTGCGTCCTGCCAACCTCTGCCTCTGTTGTCACATGTCCTCCTCCTCGTGTGTCTGTGTCCAGATTCCTCTTTTCTTATCAGGACTTAAGCATTTGAAAAATGTGTCACTTCCTTCTGGCCTCCTGGTTTCTGATGAAAAATCCACTGTTGTTTCAATTGTTTTTCCCTTATAGGCAATGTGTTGCTTCTCTATGTTCATTTTCAAGATTTTTTCCTTTTCATTAGTTTTCAGAAGTTCAGTTATATGCATGCTGTAGATTTGAGTTTATCTTGTTTGGGATTTGCTCAGTTTCTTCAATGTGTAGGTTTATGTATTTTGCCAAATTTGAAAGTTTCTGGCATTAGTTCTTCAAATATCTTTTTTTGCTGTATAACTTTCTTCTCCTTCTAGGATCCATTCAACAATAAAAATGTTAATTTTCTTTTTTATAGCTCCACAGTTTCCTGAAGCTTTGTTATTTTATTTTTTCGGTTTATTTTATCTCTCCTTTTCTGGTTCATGAAATACTATTGTTCTATTTTCTAGTTCATGGAATCTTTATGCTGTCATATCAAGTGTTTTATGGAGGCCATTGAGTTTTTTTAAATTTTTATTTTGGTGTATTGTATTTTTCAGTTCAATAATTTCCATTTATTTTTTTAATAACTTGTTTCTTTGCTAAATTTTTCTCTTTTAAAATTTGTTTCTAGATGATTTGTAATTGCTTGTTGAAGCATTTAAAAAAATATATATATTTTATTGATTTTTTACAGAGTGGAAGGGAGAGGGATAGGAAGCCAGAAACATCGATGAGAAACATTGACCAGCTGCCTCCTGCACGCCTCCTACTGGGGAGGTTCCCGCAGCCAAGGTACATGCCCTTGACCGGACTCGAACCCGGGACCTTTCAGTCCACAGTCCGACGCTCTATCCACTGAGCCAAACCGGTTTCAGCCATTTTTTTTTTCGATGGTTGCTTTACAATCCCTGTCAGATAGTTTTAACATCTGATTCATCTCAGTGTTGATATCTGTTTTTTTTTTTTTCTTATTCAAGTTATGAATTTCCTGGTTCTTGTTATGACAGTAATTTTATTTTAAAGTGTTTGTTGATTTTTAGGGAGAGAGGAAGGGAGGACAGAGAGACAGAAACACTAATGAAAGAGAAACATCGATTGGCTGCCTCCTGCATGTCCCCCACTGGGGATGGAGCCTGCAACCCAGACATGTGTCCTGATCAGAAATAGAACTGGCGACCTCTGTGTGCGAGGGACAATGCTCAACCAACTGAGCCACACCAGCTGGGCATTATTGGCCATTTTATATCTTTGGAGAAGTATCTACTCAAGTCCTTTACCCATTTTTTTTTTTTAAGCTGGTTGTTTATTTTGGTTGCCGAGTTGAGGAAGCTTCTAAACACAGGAGTGGCAATATCCCTTTGGCTGTTGTGACTAGAAGAAACACAGACGTGCCTGGTGCAGCGCAGAGACCAGTCAGAATACTGAGAGAACCAGGCGAGAGAGGTAGTACTGACGCTGAGGTGGTAACAGGAGGTGGTGACATGGGCTGGTTTGGACACATGTTCGACGGGGAGCCCACAGGATTTGCTGTTGCATCAGATGTGAGCAGTAAGCCTTCCCTTTCATTCAGGAAGCATGAAGTCACCACCCACTGAGAAGGTGTAACTGCCATAACCAAGAACCACACGCTGGGTGGTTGAAAAACAGAACAGAATTTCTTTTCGTCTCATGGTCCTGGAGGGTGGAAGGAAGTCTGAGACTAGGGTGTCCGCAGGGCTGCCTCTCCCAGCTCCTGGTGGCTGGTGGTCCTTGGCTTAGAGCTGCATCCTGCCAACCTCTGCCTCTGTGGTCACATGTTCTCCTCCTTGTGTGTCTGTGTCCAGATTCCCCCTTTCTTATCAGGACAACCATCACTAATGACTTCGTTTTATTTAATAGGTACAGACCCTATTTCCAAATGGGGTCACATTCACAGGTCCTGGGGGTTAGGATATCCACGTATCTTTTGGGGGGGACACAATTCAACCCATAACGGATGGGGAAGAAGACGGGCGAGGAGAAGTTTGGAGATGAAGGCCATGTCGGGTGTGAGATGCCTCCTAGACATCCCAGAGGAGATGCCGAGGCGGCAGCGAGATAGGGAAGCTGTCAAAGCATAATTTTCAAGAAGTTAAAAATAGGACTCTCCAGCTCTAAAGTAAGGATGTGTCAAAGATTTATTTAAATCATTCATGAAGAGACCAGCATGAGGGCGAGGCTGCTTCAAAAGGTTGGAGAGAGAGCGGGAAGTGTGTGTAGTAGGCGAAACAGCTTGCTTAGTAAACTTGCTGATTTAGTCGAAGGACAAGCCACTGTTCTCCGGGGCCATAAAACGGCAACCTCTTCTCGCTGTAATCTCTTCTACAGACAGAAATCGTTTGTACCCTTTACGGCTGGGCGTTGCTCTCAGACAGGAATCGCTTTACCAAATCATGGTTTTCTGCAAGTCTGCCCTCCCCGCGTTGCAGAAGAACTCACCATCGATAGGAAGTAACAAGTTAAATGGCGCCTCAGAGAATCAGAAAATTTCCCCCGGCAGGACTGCTGCACAACTCTCAGCCTCCCACCCCAAGGACCCATGGCCATCCTTCTGCCTTTCCGTGTTTTGGAACATTTTTTATCAGGTCCCCTTCTCCCTCCCCCGCTTCATGGTGATGATCTCCAAAGATCCTTCCTGACTGAGCACAGAAAGCGAGGCTTACATGTTTGGACCGGACTCTTCCACGCAGGTGCTGTGAGAAGTGGCAATTAGCACGATGAGCCTCTGGTTTGGGCCAGCACATCTGAGCCACATGGTGTTACCCAACACAGAGGCCGGAAATTCAACTTCCGTCTGGAGCTGTCATCATGAGGAATGTAGGCCTGGGCCTCGCTGATGCCTGAGCTTTTAACGTCTCTCGTTTGCTCTTCTCTTCCGAGGTCACGAAACGGAAGCAAACCAACCTTCGGGGTCCCCCCGCGGTGCTTGTGAACGCAGGGGTGTTTCTGTCTTCTGAAGGACCGTGTGTCTGCCACAGACCCCGTCTCCTGACTACGTGTAAGACCAATGTGGGCCTAAGGGCCATGTGGCTGTTGGCTCAACACAGATGCCACAACCCTTGTTCTGAAGCTGAGACGGCCATACGAAATCACATGAGGTGTGTTCTCAGATACGACAGCCAGGTCAGACCTTGCGCAATCAAGTTGTCTAATTATATACTGGTAACAAGGACTGGTTTTTATTGAAACGATGCCAATAACTAGATTTACACCGAGTGGCCAGATTATGATGATCTCTGAGCACAAAATAATCTGGCCACTCAGTGTATACCCTATATCGTAACAGGCTAATATGCAAATTGTCCCCTCAACCAGGAGTTTGACCAGCAGGCAGGCTGGCCAGGTGCCTATGTCCTCTCCCCCCGGCCAGGCTGGTCAGACCCCACCCATGCATAAATGCATGCACTGGGCCTCTAATAATCTGAGTGGCCAGATTATAATGCATTCAGAGATCATAATAATCTGGCCACTCAGTGTATATTAAAAGTGAAGTGTCAGGAAACAGGACATTAAAAAATAACACAGCGCGTGCATACTCACACATCTCTTTCTAGCTCTCTCTGCTGAGTGTAAATGGACTCATACTTTACATGACAGTCTTCTGTGAGCTGTCTCTCCTATTCAGTATTACTGTTTAAGACTCAGGACCTGGCTCAAAATGTTGCAATTCATTCATTGTATGGACACACCTCATTTGATTATCCAAAATTTTTGGTAATAAGGACAGTGCTGCTTTGATGAATGTGTCCCCTGATGAACAAGTGCAGGTTTCTCTAGCCTGCATCTAGGCATGAAATTTTTACCTAGGAATCAATCTAACCCCAAAGCTGGGCATGGGTGTGCACATTGTGGCCGCTTGCATTTTCCCAAAGTGGCCACAGCAACTTCTCCCATACCTCATGGTCTTAAAATGTGATCCACAGCCAAAACCTGTTTGGCTCAGTGGATAGAGCGTCGGCCTGCAGACTGAAAGGTCCCGGGTTCGATTCCAGTCAAGGGCATGTACCTTGGCTGTGGGCACATCCCCAGCAAGGGGTGTGCAGGAGGCAGCTGATTGATGTTTCCCTCTCATCGATGTTTCTGAACAGAGCGGGAGAGGGATAGAAATATCCCTCTCCCGCTCTGTAAAAAAAATAAATAAAAAATAAAATAAAATAAAATAAAATATACTTAAAAAATAAATAAAATGTGATCCACATTTCTCTCCACAGGAAGGAGGGGTTGGCGTCTTCCCCATATCTTGGATCTGGACAGGCTTGTGCAGAAGGGATGCTTTATGACTTCTGGGGTAACAATACATAATGCCTGAGTGCACCATCTTGGACAGAGCCTCTCCAGCCATTAGTGAAGATGCTCTAGCTGGCGCTGCGTGGAACAGACCAGCTGAGACTGCTGAATCCTGCTGACATAGCAGATCCATATGCAAAGGGAATGATTATTGCTTTGAGCTGGTTTAAGTTTGGGAGCAGTTTGCTATGCAGTGAAAAGGGATACACGTGTCAAACTTCATTCAGTAATTTCATATTTACCAAGATACTTGTATCACCCGACATTCTGGCCAGTAGGGTTCAGTTGACCCACCTTCTTGCCATCAGTGGGTATTGCCAAACTTTAACGGTTGTCCTAATTTAGTGTGGTTTCAGTTTGTCTTTATAAAATTACTAGTGAAGCTGAACCGGTTTGGCTCAGTGGATAAAGCGTTGGCCTATGGACTGAGGGGTCCCGGGTTCGATTCCGGTCAGGGGCATGTGCCTTGGTTGTGGGCACATCCCCAGCTGGAGGTGTGCAGGAGGCAGCTGATCGATGTTTCTCTCCCATCAATGTTTCTGACTTTCTGTCCCTCTCCCTTCCTGTGAAAAATCAATATATATTTAAAAAAAAATTACTAGTGAAGTTATTGGCCCCTTCTATATTCTTCTCTGTAAGGAGTTTGATTATGTGTTGAGTTTATCATTCTATTGGCTTGTCTTTTTCTAGTGAATTTGAAATGATTCCTTTATCTGGATACGAATCATTTTCAAAGTACATTTGTTGTAAATATTTTTTAACTTTTAGTCTTTTGTTTTTCATTCTCTTTATGGTCTTTTGAGGAGCAGAAATTGTATGATGTATGCTTTCCATTCTTTTGTTTTCAATCTCTGTGACATTTTTAGGCGTATTTCTTGTCAACGGTAACAGTATTTATATTTCAATTTGAGCGTCTTAGACTTTTAATAGATGACTTTAATTCAATCATGTCTCCCTTTACTTAAACATTTGAATTTATTTCTGTTATCTCATATTATGTTCCTAATTTACTAATAGAGGCCCGGTGCATGACATTTGTGCATTGGGGGCGGGGGAGGGTCCCTCAGCCCGGCCTGTGCCCTCACAGTCCGGGACCTCTTTGGGAATGTCCAACTGCCGGCTTAGGCCTGTGGCAGTAGGACATCCCCGAGGGGTCCTTTGCACTGCCTCGGAGGTGGGAGAGGCTTCCGCCACTGCTGCTGTGCTTGCCAGCTGTGAGCCCAGCTTCTGGCTGAGCAGTGCTCCTCTGTGGGAGTACACAGACCACCATGGAGCAGTTTCTTGTGTTGTGCGTTTGCCCCCTGGTGTTCAGTGTGTATCATAGCTACTGATTGTTCTACCGTTTGATTCCCATATTAGCCTTTTGTTTTATAGAATGCATTTATCTTTTCTTCTTTTTGTTGGCACTATCAATTTTTCATTTCAGTCCCCCCGCCCCAGCTGTCTTGAAGTCTATAAATACTGTTTCCATTTTTTTTTAGTGGAAACTTGGATATTTTAATATTTTAAACCTTTTTTTTCTGTATATCCTAACATCCTTTGACAATACAAGAACTTTAGTATGCTTTTACTTCCTGCTCCCTTCTCCTTTTGTCACAGCCATGTTCAGCTGGGATTTTCTCTCAAGTTGCTATTTGATTTTCTTTTAACGTCTGAACTGGTTTCTTTGCTGGCATACAGATCTTACTCTTGAGATTCACCTTTCATTTTGCTGGGACATATCTTTCATTAATTGTTTAGAAGCGTTGTGTGAGGTAAACGTGGATGTTTACAGGGTATGAAATACCCCGATTTTGCTGTTTCACTTGGTATGGAATTTAAGGCTCAGTTCCCTTAGAATTTAGTCAGTTGCTTCTTTGCCAGGCTTCTCCCTCCTCTCAAAAGAACTGACAATCAGGTTCAGTCTGATTAAAGATCTTTCCTCTCTGAAGGTATCTGGACTCAGCTCTTTACCCTAGGAATTCCAGAATGTCATTATGAAAGGCCTATGTTTTTTTTTTTTTAATTCCTTGGACAAACTTCCATCCTGTGAGGAGCCATTCTTCCATTTTTTCCTCCTGCTGTATGGTGAAGGGCTATGTCGTCTTCCCTCTTCTCTTTATGAGACCGTCTCTTGCTCATGCTGCGGTGTGAGACTCTCCAGCTTGTTGGTGCGCATCACGCTTGCAAAAGGTGGACAGACGGATGCAGGCCCTGGTTGCTTGCTCTCCATTGCTGGCTGTCCCGGGCCCATCTGGATGCAGAGAAGCAGGCGTATTTAAGCAGAGGAGGCACTTGCAGCTCCTGTGCCTGGAGCAGATGTGCTGGGCCTGCCGCATGTTGGCCCAAGGATGTGTTTGGAGGGACACCAGCTTTGAGGTTGGGCCTAGCTCAGGACTGACCACCGGGTGGTGTTATCTGCAGTCCTAAGCCACCCTCCAACCCTCATTCTCAGTTCATACACAGGGTGCAGTGGGGCACAAGTGCTGGTCAGCAAAAGGCCTGTGGACACTTGTTGGGCAGAGGCAACCCATTCCCAATCTGGCATTTTGGTGGAGGATCCTAAGCAGATGACCCTGCCTTGCCTGCTGTGGGGTAAGATCTGACCAGCTTAGGACCCTTGGGTGTATGTGAGAACGTCCGTTCTCTTTCTGAGCAGCCTCCCTGATATCATAGGCTGGGGGTCCACCTGTTGGCACCTTTCCCCTGGCTGGGTCTGGGCTGCCCACACAGCCAGTTCTGCACTAACAACTCATCCAAGAAAGCCAAGGTGTCCGTTCAGCGTGGCTCGGTAGTTGAGTGTCGACCCACCAACTAGGAGGTCAGTTTGATTTCTGGTCAGGGCACCTGCTGCGGCTGTGGGCTCGATCCCCAGTGAGGGGCGTGCAGGAGGAAGCCAATCAATGATTCTCAGCATTGATATTTCTATCTCCTTCTCTCCCTTTCCCTTCCTCTCTGAAATCAATACAAATAAATGTATCTAAAAGCCTAAGGAACCGTCCAACCGATAGCTGTGACACATACTGACCACCAGGGGGCAGACGACGCAGGAGCTGCCGGGCTGCGATGACTTGGCTGCTGCAGTTCTCCGGTGACGCTCCCAGAACCAAAGAGGAGGGGGCCCAATTCCAGGGTGTGTCCCCTGAGAACTGCCCTCTTGCAATCCGGGACCCCTCTGGGGATGTCAGAGAGCTGGTTTCGGTCTGATCCCCTAGGCCAGGCCGAGGGACCCCACCATGCGCAGCCTCTAGTATTTACATAAAGAAAACCAAGGAATCCTCTAGGTTTTTCCCCGCCTCTCAGAACATTTTGGGACTTAATGTCAGGATGCACACTCACAAAACCCCTGAATTTTAAGAGTTCGAATAAGGTTCAGGAACTTAATTTCTAACTTGTGCAGCTTTGAGGCCTGAGCAGGGCAGAAGCCTCCTAGCCCCACCCACCAGGAGCCTCCTGACACTGGGATTGGGGAGGGGGGGTGATGAGTGCTCCCAGCTGCTTCTCCCCCCTTCCAGGACCCTCCTCCCTCCCAGCACCCCTCCCCCACACAGGCCACCCTCCTCCTCCTCCCAGCACCCCTCCCTCCAGGCCGCCCTCCCCAACCCTTGTCCACTCCTCCGTCCACCATTGGGGGTTCCCTTCCTCTTCAGCCCGGCCCCAGATGCCCCTGTCCAGAGTCCCCTTGCTTCCGGTCCAGCCCCCATACCCACTTCTTAGGTCTCCTCCCCGCTGGGGTCCCCCAGGCGCCCCCTCACGCCTGTCCCCTCTGCTCCGCTCCCCTGTGGATGCCCCATAGGCCCAACCCCTCAGCCCCTAATCGAGGTCCAGCAGCCTCCTCAACCCCCAGCCCCGCGACTAGCTGTCCCCTCATCCCTCATCTCCGCGTCGGGCCGTCCCCCTCAGCCCGGTGACCGGCCGTCCCCTCAGCTCCTCATTTCCACGTCCGGCCACCCCCAGCCCCGAGACCGGCTGTCCCATCAGCCCTCATTTCCGCCCCCGGCCGTCCCCTCATGCCCCATCCCCTCATCCCCGAGTCGGGCCGTTCCCCGAGACCAGCTGTCCCCTCAGCCCCTCATTTCCGCCTCCGGCCACCGCTCATTCCCTCCCCATCGCCTCAGCCCCGCGTCCAGCCGCCTCCCAGCCCCTCATCGCGGAGTCCAGCAGCCTCCTCTGGCCTCAGCGCCTCGTTCCCCATCAGCCCGTCCCCTCAGCCCCTCATTTCCGCGTCCGGCTGTCCTTCATTCCCCCAGCCCCTCATCAGTCCGTCCCCCCCAGCCCCTCATTCCCGCGTCAGGCTCACCCCCATCAGCGGCGCCTCGTCCGGCCGACCCTACCCATTCAGCCCCGCGTCAATCCGCCTCCTCAGCCCCTCATTTCCGCGTCCGGCCGCCCCTCATTCCCCATCGCCTCAACCCCTTAGCCCCTCCACGCGGAGTCCAGCAGCCTCCTCTGGCCTCCCCGCCCCTCAATTCCCCGCGTCCGGCGGCCCCTCAGGCCCTAGTCAGGTGGCTGCTCAGTCACCAGCCCTCACGTCAGCCGGACCCCTCAGCCCCGCGTCCGGCCGCCCCCTCCCCTTCCCCTAATCAGGCGTCTCCTCAGTCCGGTGTCCGCCCGCCCATTCCCTCATCCCCCAGCGCCGCATCCGACCGGCCCATCAGCCCCTCATTTCCGCGTCCGGCGGCCCCTCAGGACCTAGTCAGGTGGCTACTCAGGCACCAGCCCTCATTCCGCCATCAGCCGGTCCCCTCAGCCCCGCGTCCGGCCGCCCCCTCCCCCTCCCCTAATCAGGCGTCTCCTCAGTCCGGTGTCCGGCCGCCCATCCCCTCATCCCCCAGCCCCGCGTCCGGCCGGCCCATCAGCCCCTCTTTGCCGCGTCGGGCCGCCTCTCACTCCGTCCCCTCAGCCCGCGGCCCCGCCCCTCACACGCCCTCCCCTCAGGCCCCGCCCCGCAGCCCCCGCCCCATCTCAGGCTCCGCCCCCGCGTCTCCCCGACGTCTCGTCACGGCGGCGGCGGGCGGGGCACGTCCCCACGCAGCGCGCCGGGCGGAGCGCTCGCCGCATTGTTTCCTCCGCCGGGGAGCGAGCGAGCCGGCCCGGGCGTCCGAGCACCGAGCCCGCCCCGCGCTCCGCTCCCCCGCCCGCCCCGGCCGGGCCCAGCTCCCGGCCTCCCCGCCGCCGCTGCTGCCGCCGCCAGGAGCCCCGCCACAGCCCGCGCCCAGAGCGGCGGCGCCGGGCCTGCGCGGCCGTTGGCGGAGGAGCCGCGGGCGCCATTAGCGCCGCCTCGGCCGCGCCGGCCCCCGCGCCCGCCCGCCCGCCGGGCTCCCGCGGCCCCGAAGGTGAGTTTAGGGGGGCCGAGCTGGGTCGCCGCCGCCGCTTCGCGGGCCCGGACCGCCGGTGGGGGCCGCCGCCATGTTGGAGGCCGCGGCGGCAGCGCATTGTCCGCTGGCGGCGGCCGTGGGGCGCGAGGCCGGGGCGGCGGTGAGGCCGGGCCGCGGTAGTCGGAGTCGGGGTCGTGGGGCCGAGGCGGGGCCGGGGTGGCGGGGGCCGGGACATCGGAGGGGCCGGGGCTGGGCGGCTGGGGCGGCCGGGTGTGGGGCGGGCTCCGGAGGGGCCCGGGCGGCGGGGCCGGGCTCGCTCCGGCTGGTTCCGGGCCCGCCCGCCCGCAGGCCTCCTCTCCCCCGGCGGGGGCGGCCTCCGCGGGGCGGGACCGGCGGGCGGGAGAGCGGGCCGAGCCGGCCGGGAGCCCTGGTCGCGCCCGCGGGTCGCCTTATGTAACAGACACCGTGCGCTTTGCGGGGTCGGAGCCTCTGCCCGTGGGGCCGACGGTACAGGTTCCCCCCGGGACCGGGGAGGCGGATCGGGGGTCGGGGGACACAAGGTCAGGTCGCCAGCCGAGCGGGGAGTCGTCCCTCCCGTCCCTCCCGCTTCCGGGCGGCGCTGGCAGCAGACACGGCGGAGTGGACTTGTGCCCCGGCCCTCGGGGCCCGTCTTTGAAGCAGGAACTTTATTGAGGCCCCGGTTTGCAGAACGTGCAGCTGCTGTGAGCTCACAGTGAGTTCCGACCCACGTCTGACGCCCAGGAAGCTGCCTGCCTGCCGCCGAGCACCCTGTCACTCCTCAGGCTTCACCCCTGACCCGTAGCCGCCCAACACGGGGACACGGACTCAGGGTACTGCCTGCTCCCCGGGCCCAGCAGCCGCTCTGCAGGCACCTCCCCCGGCGCCGGGGACGGGGGTCACTGCGCACCGCCCGGAGGTGGGTGCTGCTCCTGCTCACGCTGCAGCTGGGGGAGCAGGGGAACAGTGGCCGGGAGCCTGCAAGTGACTTGCCCCAAGCCAGGCAGGGACCCTCTGCCTTGACCAGCTGAGCTGATCATTGGCATGGAGTCTCCCTCCCCTTCTTGGGGCCCCCATGGCTTTCCCAGGATGTGTTTAACAGAGTTATTTTCGGAGAGGCTTTTGCTGCTTGTCCTTGCTGGCCCCTTTCCCCTGGAAGTAGAGAAGTAGAGCTGAGTACAGAGCCTGCTGGTGCGGGAATGATGGGCAGGCTGGGTGGTGGGGACTGCTGGGCGCTGCTGCTGAATGCCTCCCATACGTTTTCAAGTTAGAGGGCGGCTGTGACCGGCAGGCGTTTGGTGAAATTCCTGTAGAAAGTGGTCAGAGCTTCAGCGACCATTGGGACTATGAGTCTGAGGGTGGGTTCTAGTGGAGCCGCTTGGTACTTGACTATAGAGGAGAAAATTACATGTTTGCTTTTAATCTGGTGAGTAAGCAACTGTTGCCTGTGCTCCGCCTCAGTAATGACACCTCTGTGAACCTGCCCTGGGTGGACGAGGGTCCCCTCTGGGCAGGCTGGGGCACCTACTCCTGGGACACGCCCAGCGTTCCTCCAAAGGGAGTACAGGTCTGGCCAGCTGGGCGGTGCCTGTTGACCACTCCTCAGGAATGAGGGCTGGGTTCCTGGACTCAGGTGGAGGCCCTGCGTGCAGGTGAGTTGGGGTTTGGGTGGCCATGGGGTTTGCCATGCTTCGCTTTACAAGGAATTTCTGTCACAGCGTGGATTTGCATTGGATAAAAGAAAAAACACCACACTTTGAAGGGCCTGGCTTACAAAGTGCATCGAGGGGCTCCGGGCTTTGCTTTCAGGACTTAGAAGCTTTGAGGGCTTTTTCCAAAGACCAGCTAGACCCGGGGCCACTGTGGGTCAGGCTCCCTGCCCTGGTGGCCACATGCAGCTGTGGGCCTTGGGCTCCCACTTGGAATGTGAGTTTTGCTTTCTGCTAGTAAATCGTTGATTGGAGGGTGTCAGGTCCAAGAGCGGTCCTTGTTGTCAGTTCCCAAGGTGACGGACACTCTGGGGGCAGTGCTCAGTGGTGGACAGTGCAGGCCAAAAAGAGCAGATTAGAAACCTCTGGCTAAGGACTCAGTTACCTGAGTCATTGCCTGCAAACCCGTAGTGGGGGCTCTGCAGGCAGTGCAGGGTTCTTGGGGTGGCCCTTACTGTGGAGCGAGAGCAGAGGTGCTGTCCCTGGGCACTTGGTAGGTGTCTGGTATCCTCGATGGGGGAGGGCCTGGCCAACAGCTGAGAAGAGCCCCTGAGGGGAAAGGGCAGGCCGACTGCCCATGGGGTCTCTGCTGAGGACCTGCAGAAGCTGGGTTGGGGCTTCCTGGAGATGAAGACTGTCCCCTTAGATCGGTGTGCGGCTCCTCCCATGGCTCTTGGTGTGTGGCTGTGGAGGACACATTCATGGAGAGGAAGGAGGACAGGCTGCGATCAGACCGCTGAGGCCTTTGGCCCAACACGGGTGCCACCAGGATGGTGCACTGAGCTCCAGAGGCATTCCTGGGCAGCAGCAGGGGGAGAAGGTGGGTCCTGGGGGCGGTCATAGGTCATGAGCAGGGAGGCTGTGAGCACCCTTGTCTCTTGTCACAACCTCCATACCTGCGGAGTCTGACCTGTGTGGGCTGCTCTGACTCAGGGCGGAGCCTCACTCCTGAGGGCTGTTCCAAGCACCTCAGTGACCTTGGCGTGGTCTAGGAAGGTGGCTGGTGACCAGCGTGCACGGGGGACTCATCACTGTACATACCTCTCTAGGACACGCCTCGCCTCTGGTCCTGAAGCCTTGGGGAGGCATTGGCCTGTGGTGGGGACGGGCTACTGAAATGCCATCGTGAGTCTCTGGATGAGTGATTTTGGAGGCCTGAAAGTTATGTTTGCTGGAAGTTTTGACTCCGTGTGAGTGGGTTAGATAGCTCTGCCCAAGGGTGCCTGCAGTTTTCTCGAGCTGACTCCACTCTGCTCTGTTCCAGGGAGTCGGTACCAAATGAGGAGGAAAGGACGATGTCATCGAGGCGCTGCAGCGAGGCACCCTTCCTCCCCATGCAGTACTAAGCACTCCCCGACGCGAGAAACCCTGACCTACGCACAAGCGCAAAGGATGGTGGAGATAGAGATTGAGGGGCGCCTGCACAGGATCAGTATTTTTGATCCCCTGGAGATCATATTAGAAGATGACCTCACTGCTCAGGAAATGAGTGAATGCAACAGCAATAAAGAAAATAGTGAGAGGCCACCCGTGTGCTTAAGAACTAAGCGTCACAAAAACAACAGAGTCAAAAAGAAGAATGAAGCCCTTCCCAGCACCCACGGCGCGCCGGCCTCTGCCAGCACGCTTCCGGAGCCCAAGGTGCGGATCGTGGAGTACAGCCCCCCGTCCGCGCCCAGGAGGCCCCCCATGTACTACAAGTTCGTGGAGAAGTCTGCCGAGGAGCTGGACAACGAGGTGGAGTACGACATGGACGAGGAGGACTATGCCTGGCTGGAGATCGTCAACGAGAAGCGCAAGGGCGACAGCGTGGCCGCCGTGTCGCAGAGCGTGTTTGAGTTCCTGATGGACCGCTTCGAGAAGGAGTCCTACTGCGAGAACCAGAAGCAGGGGGAGCAGCAGTCCCTGATTGACGAGGATGCCGTGTGCTGCATCTGCATGGACGGCGAGTGTCAGAACAGCAACGTGATCCTCTTCTGTGACATGTGCAACCTGGCCGTGCACCAGGAGTGCTACGGGGTCCCCTACATCCCCGAGGGCCAGTGGCTGTGCCGACACTGCCTGCAGTCCCGGGCCCGGCCCGCAGACTGTGTGCTGTGTCCCAACAAGGGAGGTGCCTTCAAAAAGACGGACGACGACCGCTGGGGCCACGTGGTGTGCGCCCTGTGGATCCCCGAGGTTGGCTTCGCCAACACAGTGTTCATTGAGCCCATCGATGGCGTGAGGAACATTCCTCCCGCCCGGTGGAAGCTGACGTGCTACCTCTGTAAACAGAAGGGTGTGGGCGCCTGCATCCAGTGCCACAAGGCCAACTGCTACACAGCCTTCCACGTGACTTGTGCCCAAAAGGCCGGCCTCTACATGAAAATGGAACCCGTGAAAGAACTGACCGGGGGGACCACCACCTTCTCTGTCAGAAAGACCGCTTACTGTGACGTACACACGCCCCCTGGCTGTACTCGGAGACCCCTGAACATTTATGGGGACGTCGAAATGAAAAACGGTGTGTGTCGAAAAGACAGCTCAGTCAAAACGGTCAGGTCCACATCCAAGGTCAGGAAGAAAGCAAAAAAGGCAAAGAAAACCCTGAGCGAGCCCTGTGCGGCCCTGCCCCCCGTGTGTGCGCCATACATCCCCCCCCAGAGGTAAGCACGTGAAGGGGTCAAGGTGAGCCTAGAATGGGGGTGCTAGGGAGGGTCCACAGGCCTGTGTTAGAGCATTCTCGTGCCTCCTGTGTACAGAGCTTCCTGTGGCCCTCTTAGTGCGGCCTTACTCATTCACCGCTCTGTGAGTGGAGCACGGGTGTTGCAAAAGCCTTGAGTCTATTGGACCTGGAGGACATGTGGCTTCCTTCCTGCCTGCCCTGGCCCACGGGGTAAGCCAGACGCTGCCGGGGACCAAGGCTACCCTGCCTGCAGTGACTGGTCTGGGGCCTGTAGGGCCCAGGTGTGGTCACCTTCTTTGACAATAAAATGCTCTTCCTCACCTTCCTTTCCCACCAAAATTTGGGAACCTTGTAGGATTTTTAAAGTAATTTGTTGAACAGTGAAGCAGCATGGCTGAGAAAGGAGACACAGGGTGGAGATCAGAGTGGGGCTGGCGTGTGCTATGGGGAGGGAGGGCTGGCCACCTGCCTGTGGTGTGACGGACGGTCTGTCTAGTTTTCCTGACCATTTGTTTTGTGATGCGAACGTTGCCTGGTTAGTGCAGAGCTCTCTGACCGAGAGTGGTCCCCAGTGCTGGGGCCGGGTTCTGGTGGCGCCTCTGTGGCAGGCTCTGCCTCGCTCTGGCCCTGTGTTGGCTCCTGGACCCGAACTTGTCCCCGCCTCTTTGCCTGCTCTCTTTTTATTCTGTTACCTTTCAGATGCTCTTGTTCGGAACACGAGGTAAGTGACTGGAGAGCCAGCAAGTGCCCTGTGAGTGGGAGAGCAGACGTCCCTGCTCCAGCACTTCCTTGAGCTTTGAGGAAGTGGCACACTTTCTTTGTAACAGGGCCTGGGGGTTAAAACCTTTGGTTAAGGAAGTAAAGCATTGAGCTGGTGAAGTGAGGTTGCAAATGGGTGTCTGCTTGGAGAACAGCTGATACGATACCGGTTGTTACCCTGACCATCTTGTTATTTCAAAGTCACATGTAAGTAAAGTTGTATATGTCCTACACTTGAATAACAGACTACCAGGGTATTTTTATTATGTAAAAATTACCTTCAATATGTTGAATGTTAGCTTTTTTATTGTTTTCCTGTATGCCTGTGGTGTAAAATAATTCATGCCTACCAGCATGTATAGTTTTTTTTTTTTTTTAATGCAAGCTGTCCTCGGGTTACATCACATGTAACAGCAAATGTCGTTTCATGGTTATGTTGCCAACTCCCATTTATTTATTTATAAAAAGAAAAGTTCCGTCATATCAACCTACGTACATATGTGCTTTATGTTTTTATTATTTACCACAAGTAAAGGTCAGGAGTTGTTATCTTTTAATTTTTTATACTGTTTCACTTCATTACTGCTGTGTATGTGCTCCATGTGAGTGATGTAGGTTTATGTAGGTGGGTTCTGACTTACAGCGAAAATCGCATTACGACATGCTGTAGGAATGGATCTCTGACATAACCCAGGGACCTACTCTATATAATTTGGTTTTAATGTGTCACGATTCTCGTCACACTATCTAGTCAGGTTGTAAGAGTGTAGTGGGATCTGCCATTTAGATTACTAGAGTCCCGGTGCATGAGATTTGTGCACTGGAGGTGAAGGGGGCTGTCCCTCAGCCTGGTCTGTGTCCTCTCACAGTCCAAGACCCCTCGGGGATGTCTGCCTGCCGGTTTTCTTCTAACTACTTTTTAAAAAAAATATATATTTTATTGCTTTTTTACAGAGAGGAAGGGAGAGGGATAGAAAGTCAGAAACATCCATGAGAGAGAAACATCAATCAGCCGCCTCCCGCACACACCCCTCACTGGGGATGTGCCTGCAACCAAGGCACATGTCCCTGACTGGAATCGAACCCGGGACCCCTCAGTCCGCAGATGCTCTATCCACTGAGCCAAACCGGTTTCGGCTTCTTCAGACTACTTTTAAGATGTTCTCTGCCTTTGTTTTTTTTGTATTCTCCCTCTTAATTTTCCATCTCCTCCCAGTCCCGTCTGCCTGCTTGCCGCTCCTTACCAGTCACCTCGCTGCTCCTTAGCGCTTTTGCGAAGGCGGAAGAGGCTCCCACCAGTGCCGCTGCGCTCACCAACCGTGAGCCCAGCTTCTGGCTGAGCAATATACTCCCTGTGTGAGTGCACTGAGCACGAGCGAGCAGCTCCAGCGCTGGGCATCTGCCTCCGGTGGTCAGTGCGCATCATAATGACCGGTCGTTCCGCCGTAACAGTTGTGTAGGCTTTTATTGTGTAGGTGATTATTATGATTATTGTTATTTAAGTCCTCACCCAAGGAGTGAGGACATTTTTCCCATTGATTTCTAGAGAGAGTGGGATGGAGGGTGGAAGGGGAGAGAGAGAGAGAGAGAGAGAGAGAGAGAGAGAGAGAGAGAGACAATGATATGACAGAGACATCGATTGGTTTTGGGGATCAGACCTGTAACTCGGGGGAGAGAGAGAGGGAGAGGGAGAGGGAGAGGGAGGGCAAAGAGACACTAATATGATAGACATCGATTGGTTTTGGGGATCAGACCTGTAACTCGGGGGAGAGAGAGAGGGAGAGGGAGAGGGAGAGGGAGGGGAAAGAGACACTAATATGATAGACATCGATTGGTTTTGGGGATCAGAACTGTAACCCAGGTATGTGCTCTTGACCAGGAATTGAACCCAAGACTCTCTAACCATTGAACAGTGCTGGCCAGGTCTTACTTTATTACTTTTTAAATTTTTTAATGCTTTTTATATTTTATTGATTTCAGAGATGAGGGGAGAAGAAGAAGAGAGAGAGAGAGAGAGAGGAGAGAGGGGAGAGAGAAACATCAGTGATGAGAGAGAATCATGGACCTGCTGCCTCCTGCACACCCCTCACTGGGGATGGAGCCTACAACCTGGGCATGTGCCCTGACGGAATCGAACCTGTGACCTCCTGGTTCATAGGTCAACGCTCAACCCCTGAGCCACACCAGCCAGGCTATTTTTTGTTAATTTTCACCTAAAGATGGCTTTTCCATTGATTTTCTTTTTTTTAAAGACTTGATTTTTAAAAAATAATTCTTTATTTTCCATTGATATTTAGAAGAGTGGGATGGAGAGAGAGAAGTAGAGAAAGAAACTGATGTATGAGAGGTGCATCGATTGGTTACCTCCCATAGTGCTCTAATCACTTTAGCAACACAGGCCAGGCCATCAGCCTAACTTGAATTTCTACCTGAGTCAAAAAGTGTAGGATTTGTATCAAGAGCTTCTGCCTAAGTGCCCTAAAAATTTTAGCTTTGCTGAAATTGAAGTAAATAAAACAGAAAATATGATCTAACAAAGTGAACATTCGGAATTCTGAAGTGCTCCCGGCCTTTTGTCCAGCCCCCCGTGAGTACCTGCTCCAGGAAGGGTGCACTGGGTTGCGCGTGGGGTGCAGGAGGAAGCATTCGCAGCTGGAAAATGCACACGCGTGAGCGGCTGGGATGCCCAGGCCTGAATGAGAAGAAAGCTCATGCTGTGAGCCTGCGTATTTCAAAGCGGGATGCAGCTGTGCCATGTGCTGAAGGTGTAGTCGCCTCCGGTTTAGTTTTCTTGTTTTCCTAATTGAGGGGTAAACTTTGTTAAAGTTTGGACCCGGATAAGTGTTGGTGGCCACAGGCTTTGCTGTCTGGCACTTGCTTAATTATATTTTATAAAAGTTCTGACATATCGAGTCCTGGGGACGCGAGATGCTGGAAGCAACGTGGAAGCCCTTCTCTGGCCCCATAGCAACAGGGCCATGTGTGCTCCTGTGGGTGCCCACGGGGGCAGTCACGTAGCCCTGCTGGCCCAGGGAGGCAGCGCCCCAGGGTCCCCAGTGGCCTGGGCAGTGGCTACTCTGGAAAGAATCTGCATTAAACGCACACAGAAAAGTGCGGGTCACGTGCACATGCAGGGCTGGGCGTGCGTCACTGCCGGCAGCTCTCCTGGTCGCTGAGCAGTGTGCAGGCGAGAAGCCCTCGGGTGGTGTTGGCCTGGGTGCTGTCTTAAATCTCTCCCTCCTACGACTTCATCACTTTCCTTGGTCTTATTAAAATTTTCATTAAGTTTACTTATTTACTGATTGATGTTTAGAAGGACGGGGAGAGAAACACTGGGGGTTGAACCCGCAACCTTGGCCTATTGGGATGGTGCTCTAACCAACTGAGCTACTCAGCCAGGCCCCTTTCCTTGGTTTTAATTCGGGGGAACTGGGTGTCTCCTTGCGAGTCTGTTGGTCCAGCGAGAAAGGGCGTCCTCCAGTGAAGAGGGATGTGGGCCATCTGGTGACAGATTTGTTTTCATGGAGGAGCCAGAGTGAGTGAAAATAAAGCAGTGCAGGGAGACAGATCCGGCGCTGAAGCCTGCGTGTCTCATCGCGGTGTCAGTGTGCGCTGGAGGTGTACTTGACTCCCGAGAGCTTCCTGTCCGGAACTAAAATTAGTGCTTCTGAGTGCAGAGCGTGGGTGGAGTGCTCCCTGCTCATCAACCTTTTAGGCACATCACCCCGAACTACCCTCAGGCACCTGCTCCTGGGCTTCTGCCTGGTGCTCTCTCCCAGGACACACCCGGATGTCCCCCCCATTCAGCAGGTCTGCTGTGCTCACCCAGGGGTACAGTGAGTGCCCCTGGGCCGGTCCCCTCCCCAGGCGCCCCCCGCACACAGAGCAGGCTCAGTCCACAGGAGAGCTCCTCACTGTATTCACTTCCTTTTGGCAGAGATGGGGTGACAGTTTATTTGAATCTTAACACTGTCAGTGGGTAATTGCCACACAGTCTCACCCAACTCTAGCCTGGGTGTCGCCTGGGCAACACAGTAGTCAACAGTGGGACAGGCGGACTGAGGGAGCACCCCCATGGGCACAGAGAGCCTGCAATTATTGGGTCGGGTGTCATTATTTCAGTTCCTACTTGGAAAACAGTCAAGTTTATAATCATTGCAGAAGTAAGGAGAACACCCAGTCCTACTCAGGCACCTCTTGCTAACGTTGTGTCCCATGCACCCTGCACAGGTAGCAGGCACGCTTGGGCGTGCCCTCTGAGAGCCATTCCATGGGTCCCGTCTCCTAAGACGGGGGCGTGGTGAGGGGCTCCGCCATCCATTGGCCTTGAAGCAGGAAGGACTGAGAGGCTCCTGTGCCTTCAGCCAGGACCTGACCTGGGCAGCCTCCTTTGGTTGGACATTTCCACAGCTGCTCTGTCTGAAATGCCGTTTTTCTTTTTGATTAATCCTCAATGGAGGATCCCCCCCCCTTTTTTTTTAAAGAGAGGGAGGGAGAGAGGGGCAGGAAGAGAGGGAAATATCGATGTGAGAGTGCCCCAACTGGGATTGGACCTGAGACCAGGTACAACATGGCCTCGACTGGGGATCGAACCCTAGACCCTCTGGTATGAGGTCTGGCGCTCTAGCCACTAAGCACACTGGCTGGGGCTGAGATGTTCTGTTTTGAAACAAGACAGCCCTTCCCCCTCAGCAGAGCCAGCCTCGTCTCGGTTTGGTGTCCGCCTGGCTGGTGGCAGTATGCCCAGGTGCCAGGTGGGCGCCACACCGTCCCCCGTCTGGATGAGTGATGTCCCCTACTTCTTGGTGACCTTGGACGATTTCTGCTTTTGTTTCTTCTGACCTCCGACATGAGGCTGGGAGACCTGTGGAGGCCGAGTGGCCCCTGCTCCTCGTCCCCACCCACAAGTCGCGTCTGTCCTCGCCTGGTCGTCCTCCCTGTGGGGCCCTCCCTCCAGCGGGTCCTTCCCGTCAGCGGAGCCCCCTTTTCCTGGCGTGTGGGCCGGGTGGTGCTGGCTTTCAGAGATCCACCCCAGCAGGGGGTGCTGGGCAAGGTCAGGGCTGCTTCACCGAGGAGAGCATCTGGTGGGATTTCTAATAAAATGGGGCTCTGCCAGTTCCTGATGTCAGGTCTTGGTTAGTGAGCCGAGGGGAGACCCCACTGCAGGCTGCCACCTCGGTGGGTTTGGATGGTGGCGAGGCTTGGCCTGGGGCCTGGACCTCAGGGCTCTGACCGTTGTCTGCACCTGGAGCTCCGAGGTTTCCCTCCCTTGTCAGCCGGTTGCACAGCACACTTTGTCCACCTTCCTAAGAGACATTCCGGACAGAACCCTCAAGTCGTTTTGAAAAGCAGTGCGGCACCTTCCCCATTCTTTAGTCGAAGGCCAGTATTTCACCCCAAACAGCGAGAAGGTGTAGTTTCTGGGCTGATGAGGGTGTGTGTCTGTTACAAGGCACATCCCTGCTGAGTTGGGGGAACGGGCGGTGGGCCAGGCATGCTCGGCTGCCCGCTGCTGTTCCCTCCGGCCTGCACTCTGGCCTGCTCTGGCCGGACTGAGTGTTGAGGTGGTCGTACTGGTTTGTACACATTCCAGGCTTGAAGCTTCTCAACCCCCAGCGATCTCGTAACGGGCGCATCTCCTGTGGGAGATGGGTCTCCCTTAGTTCTGCTCGTGGTGGTGGTTCCTGCGGACTGAGGGTGGGGAACCTGATCACACGTGTACGTAGGTTGTGTAAAAGCAGTTTCGCTGTACCAGTGATGTACTCAAGTTTTGAACATTTCCTTCTGAGTTACAAGTTGATGTTTTGTCAACTGACTTGCAGTTTCTCTAGAAGCTAAAGGGCGGCCTGGTGCCTGGAACCAGCCATTGCCTCACTAATAGAAAGGTGTGGACAAGGAATCCAAAAGGCTTAGTCAACCTTGAAGCTCTGAAAGGTCAGAGCTTACCACTCCCTATCTAACTGAAATAAGGGTGGCGAGGGCAACTTCCCCACCAGATAGTCGTGTAAATCTTTCCTGACCAGATAATCGGATTATTTCCTGCCTAAGGGCAATGGGTGTATTCCCAGAACCTAAATAAAAGAATGGCAAGGCCAATGCGAAAGGAAGTCCTTCCACTAGAGATAGGCTGCCGCCTGGCCCCCCATTTTTCCAAATTTATGTTTTTCTGAGTCTGTTCATTTGCATGCGGCCTTCTCCAGAACCCGAACCCTGAACTGGAACCCTGAACACGTGGGACGTGAAAAGGAGTCCAGCAGCCTGGCCTGAGAGTCCGTCCGCCACTGCCGCCTCCTGGCGGATCTCCGGGTTCCCCCACAGCCCACTGGCCCGTCACTTCCCGCTGAGCACCCGTCACTTCCCGCTGAGCACCCGTCACTTCCCGCTGAGCACCTGTCACGGGGAGGTGCCTCTTTCATGAGGTATCTTCAAGGACGTGAGAAACTCAGACTTCTGATCCTTCCAACAGGCCCTTGCCCAATGCTGCATTTTAAAAAAGTTTAAAGTACAATACAAAGCCAGGAAGTTGGTAACACAAACTCCTGGCTTAGGGAATTGCTGTAGGGCAGACGTGCTCATGACCACCATCCACCTGAGAAGGTAGGACCTGGCCAGCCCTCAGCCCCTGGGAGAGAATGGGGGGGGGGGGTTTCTCATCTTAGGACCACTGCTGTCCTCACCTGTGGAGCTCGCCTGCTCATCCCTTCCTGACCACCAGGGCTTATCGTGCCTGTAAGAACCCTAGTCCTTGCAGCATCTCCTCTGAAGGTCCCCTTGGTCTCTCCCTTTGGAGGTTATGGAGGCTGGTCCCCATTCTGTCGGGTCCCCGTCCCTCGGCTGGGCGTTTCCATGGTTGGTTTCCCGTGTTCCTTGCCCTTTTCCTGCAGTGAATGGTGGTTGGGTTGGGGTGACGGTGCAGAGGGACATGTGATGTGTTTGCTGTTGGCACAGCTGCCCCCTGGAGCTGCTCTGCGTCCTCCCGGGAGCACCTGGCGGGCGCCTCCCGCTTATCCCTCCTGCTCCTGTGACTGCTCGGGAGGCGGCTGCTGGGTGCACGTGCTCAGTGAGCACTGAGGACCGCTCGGAATGTGTTTCCTCAGAGCCCGTGCTCATGCCTGGGGGCTGGTAGCTCAGAATCCTGGCCCCGGAGGAGTCAGTGCTTGTCATGGGACAGAATCTTGATTTATAAGCATGTTGCCAAACAGCATTTCTTTGGACCTTGAAATTGTTACCAAATACTTTTGTCCACATTGCTTTATTTGGCTGTGGAAGTAACTGTGTATGTGTGTTAGAATGTGTCTGCACGGGCGGAGGTCCACGAGCTGTATGTGCTAAGATTTACTGGTAAGCATTCATTGCACCGCCGTGATAACTCAGTCAGAAGTGGCAAAATCGAACTCCACCCAAAAGGCACCTGTGAGGTGTCCAGGACCAGCCAGCCCAGCCCCAGCCCCAACCCCAAGCACAGGGGCTGCAGGCAAAGCCTGGGTTCCCAGCATGCCTCACCTCCTGCTGAAGCCATGCAACCAGGTGTCCTCCAGTGTACAGGCCTGTGGCCCCTTGCCTTGGTCAAGGGCCTGCAGTGGACACACTAGAGCTTGGGTTCCGGATCTGCCTGTACCAGGAGTACCAGTTAATAATGCGGATTTGTTCCAATAGGTGGAGTTACACATGTGTTGATATATATGCGATTTGATATGCATGCTACTTTGTATTAATAGCAAGCTTCAAAACTTCATATGTTAAATATTCTGAAGGTGTTAACATCGTAGATATTTTTACTCTTAAAAATATTGAATTTCATGCCAAAAAAGAGCATTTGCGGGAAGTTTTAATTCATTACCTTATTTTGAAGAAAAGTGCTGCTGAAAATGATCATATCCTTCGGGAAGCTTATGTGAACATGCTCCATCTCAAGACACTCGTGCACGCTGGTTTGAACGCTTTGAAAGTGATGGTTCTTACGTGAAAGACAACGCCCAGGTCAACCGGAAAAGTGCGGAGACCGACAGTGACAGCGTCATTGGGTGAAGATGCATGTCACACTCAACAACAACTCGCAGAAAGATTAGACGTTGCTGAGCAAACAATTTCTGATAGTTTACAAGCAATGGGAAGGATTTTAAAGGAAGGAAAATGGGTGCCACGTCAACTGAACGAAAGACAAATGGAAAACTGAAGTCACCAGTAAAATGTTGCTTCAGTGGCGGAAAAGATTTTTTTGCACCAAATTGTGATTGGTGATGAAAAGCGGATTTATTTTGAGAACCCCAAAGGCACAAAATCATGGGTTGATCCAGGTTCAACCATCAACATCAACTGCAAGGCCAAATTGCTTGAGAAAGAAGACAATGCACTGTGATGGGATCAGGAAGGTGTGGTGTTTTGTGAGCTTCTAAAACAGGTAAAACCATTAATACTGATCACTACCGACAACAAATAATCAATTTGAACCACACTTTGTTCGTGAAATGACCAGGGTGGGCCAGAAGACACGACAAAGTACTTTTGCTTCATGAAAACACACCATCACACGCTTCAGCACCAGTTAAAAACACGTTACAAGATCTTACCTGGGAAGTATGAACCCACCCGCTGTATTCACCAGCCCTCGCTCCTTCAGATGACCACTAGTTCCAATTGATGGCACACGCACTTTCTGAGCAGCACTTCAAAATGTATGAAGAAGTGGAAAATTGGGTCCCTGAATGGTCTGCCTCAAAACAAAAGTTCTATTGGGACGATATCCACAAATTACCTGAAAGATGAGGGAAATGTGTAGCTAGTGATGGGCGTTACTTTGGATAAAGCCCTTTTGATGTTTCTCTTGAAATTATTGTGTTTTCTTTTATTACAAAATCCGAATTATCAACCGGTTAATAGTTAATCCGAATTACTAACCGGTGCACCTAGTGGAGACAGGCTCCTGCCACCTTCTTGGGGTTTGATGTGACAGGGGCACCTCTCAAAGCCCCCAGGGCCAGGCCACTCAGCTCCAAGGGAGATGAGCATGTCCTGCCACAGCAGGTGGTTGTGGGTCTCCCCTGTGCGAAGCTTGCCCTTCAGAACTCGGGGAGGCCCGCCAGCGGCAGCAGGTTTGGGCGTCTTGGAAACGCACTGAGCCGTGTGTTTGGGGGCAGGCCCGGGTGGTCTGGGCGTGGGTGAGCTGGGGTCTTCTCAGTTTTGTTCTTTGGTTATTTTGTAAGACGTGTGGTTGGCATTCCTTCAAAAGTTTGCTCTTAACAGTCTGTGATTGCTGTCCTGACATGTTGATGGTGATGCACAGTGAGGAATGAATGCCTCCTTGTTGCCTTTCGGGTTTTCTGTTTTAGTTTAGATTGAACTTATCTTTCAGTGTCCTTGGGAGGCATATTGAGGAGTTGCTCTTTGTTTCAACAGGAGAGTGATAACTGGGGGAAGGGGAGCTTTCTGGTAACCCTTCAGGGTTCCTGAAGGATCATTCACACTCCTTCCCCCCTCCCATCCCCGTTTCACAAAGCCCTTGTGCTTAAAGGGAGGGGTCTCAGGAGACTGGAAGATGCCAGGGTCATTCAGCCAGCAGTAGCTCTTCTGCTCCTTTGTCTCCAGCCCTGCCCCTGCCGCTCCCTTCAGTGTCTGTCCCAGCTCCTCTTTTCTCTGAGGTGACTGAGAGCGGCTGGTGCCGCATTTGTCCACCCTCCATGAGAGCCAGGGGTCTTGAGGGACCCGTGCCTGCTGTGCCAGCCGGCAGAGCTTCCCGAGATGTGCCCGCAGCTGCGTGCGTGCGTGGGGACAGTGTCTTATGGAGGAATTAGGAATGTTTAGAGCTTGGTTTCTTCTAGGTGTTCAATCTGATAGACACGAGTGACTTAATAGTGGACGAACCTGTGGATGGAGGAGGTGGTGGACTTTGTTTCAGCAGAACCTGCCACGGATGAGGGAGAAACACGTGAACACACGTGGTTTAAGGAACACTGTCGTTTCCAGTCTGCATGATGAAGGCATGCTAACGTACTGCGTTAGAGCTGAGCTCCGAGTTTTGTTTTTCAGGTTGAACAGGATTGCGAACCAGGTGGCCATCCAGCGGAAGAAGCAGTTTGTGGAGAGAGCCCACAGCTACTGGCTGCTCAAGAGGCTGTCGCGCAACGGGGCGCCCCTGCTGAGGCGGCTGCAGTCCAGCCTGCAGTCCCAGCGGAGCTCGCAGCAGGTGCGTGCCCTCGCCCTCTCCCCTGCCCCCCTCCCCCAATCGCTCACCTCCTCCGGCTCCAGGCCCCTCGTTGGCAGGGTCCGTGTGGGCCGGCCCAGGGAGCCGATGGGAGGCTGTGGGTGGCACAGGGGACTCGCATCCATCCGTGTTCCTGGGTATCCTGCACGGGCTTCTGCGTCCTCCCCTCACTCTCCACACGTGTGGACCGCCTGGGGAAGGGGAAGCCGGGACTGCCGATCACGGGGGGGGGGGGGGGGGGGGGGGGCGGCGGCGCAGGGGAGGGAGCAGCTGCCGGGGAGGCCCGAGCCCCATGGGGTGGGTGGGTCTGAGCTGGGCCAGGCGTGTGTTTGGGAAATGTGCGAGAGGGACTTGCTGAAGGGCGGCTTCTTGCTGAAGGGTGGCTTCTCTGGAAGCCGGGTTGGCGCTGACTGTGGAGGGGCAGCAGGCAAGAGCTGAGCTGAGGGAGAGGATCGGGGAGTTTGCTGCTGTTACGCCTCCCCTGAGGGTGTTTGTTCTGTTGACTGTTAGAGAGTGGAAGGGACACACACACACACACTTACGTGCCCTCATGGGGGCAGGGATTGAACCTATAACCCAGGGTTCTGCTCTGGGAATCGAATCTGAGACTCTGGTGCTCAGGCCAACCCTCTACCACTGAGCCACACCTGCCAGGGCGGTTTTTGCCCTTTTTAAAAAATTTTTTTACTGATTTTAGGGGAAGGGAGAGGGGAGAGAGCAACATCAGTGATGAGACAGAACCATTGATGGGCTGCCCTCTGCGTGCCCCCCACTGGGGATTGAGCCCCCAGTCCAGGCATGCGCCCCCGACTGGAATCGAATCCAGGACCCTCAGTCCACAGGCCGATGCTCTGTCCACTGAGCCATACCAGCTAGGGCAGTTTTTGCTTTTTAAAAGAACAAAAGCAGCACTTGCTAAATTGGAAGGATACAGAGCAGGTTAGCATGGCCCTGTGCAAGGATGGCACCAGGTCCGGGAAGCACTCTGAAGCCCCAAACCAGCGCTTACCTTTAGTGTTCCTGGGGCTTGGAGGGCCAGGTGGGATTATAAAGCAGTTCTGAAATAAATTCGCGTTTAGAAAGTCAGAAATGGGCTCTGGGAGAATTTGAAAACAAATGGTCATCTGCTTGTTGCCCTGATTTGTGGCTGGTGTCTGTTCACGCAGTGCTGTGAGGGGTGGCAGCCTTGTAGGGGCAGTGCTCGTGGTTGGCCACCTTCTTGGGCCCAGAGGCTGGGAGCACTGGGCTGAAAGCGGAGTCTGGTCGGCTGCCTCATTGCCCCGCCCTCTGGGCACTCGGACTGCCCTCGATGAGTTGGGAGTGGGCCCGTGTGTCCACTGCCCACCATTGTCTGAACAGCTTGCTGCTTGGTCCCTCTTGCTGCTGAGTTGCTGGGGCTGATCAAGACCAAGGGGACTGCAGGACACAGGGGGACGTGGTGCTGTGGGGGCAGATGGCTCCCGCCAGTAGGGGAGGCTCGGGGTCTCTGAGGAGGGTCTCGGGCCGGCGGCAGCCTCTGCTCCATTGCTCCCTCTGCTGTGTTCTTGGGTCGGGCACCACCCCTGGTGGGTGGTTCCCACCGGGCTAGAGCCAGTCCCTCCAAGGGGACTGCCCTCCAGGGGAACCACCCTCCAGAGGGGACTCCCTCCACAGGGGGACCACCTTCCACAGGGGACCGCCCTCCAGAGGGGACCGCCCTCCACAGGGGAAACACCCCCCCCCTCCCCCCAGTGCCTGCTGCCTGGGACTGAGCCCGTCCCTCCACCATGTGGTGTGGGCTGGACAGCGACCTCCTCCTTAGGGAGGCCCCGTCTTCACTTTGCTGAATTCTGTGGGGACAACACGTGTAAAGGCTGTTTTTAAAATTAGGTTTTAATGTCTTTTTCTATATGTTTTGAAAACCTAAGATTCTGGGCCTCTGAGAGGGCTGTGCCTTGACCCGTCTCTGTCTTGGGGCTGAGGGGTCTGCATGGGCCCCGCTCTCCATAGGGAGTCTCCTGTCAGCTCAGGCGGAGTGGTGTCCAGCGCCTCAGAGTTGCAGCCCAGGAGTGTAGGGGCCCACTTGGGCTCGGTGAGGGTGAGGGACGGGGTGGGTGGGGGGCCAGGTCTCTGCAGACGGCATTGCCTCCAGGTGCCAGCACCACCAGGATTGCTGGGCGGGATGCTGGCTCAGGGTCCAGCATATGGACAGCGGCTCCCTAACCCAGGGTCTTGGCTGCCTGGGCCCCCGTAGCTCAGGCTGGCTCTGTGAGCGCCCTGATGCGCTGGCTGCCGCAGGGTCAGTCTCTCCGCCTGGCATTGGGCTGGTGGCTGCTTTGGACACATGCCTGTTTCTCCTGTGCCTTCTGTGGGCCTGGGCCAGAGCTGTGTGCGCTGCACTCACAGATCACAGAGCCTGGACCCTGGAGCCCTTCAGCCTTGGCATCTGACCTGGGATCTGATGTGGGTGATGCCTGCTCAGCTGACAGGCTACGTGCTCGCCCTCCCGTTGGGCACGGAGTCTGGTCCCGCCGGGGGGTGCCAGGCTCTTGGCCGCGGGAGCACTGGCGGGGCTGGCTGCGTTGGGCTGTGCTGACCGGAAGGTGGAGCAGGAGGTGGCACCAGAGCCTGCACGGCCTCCCTGTGGGGAGGGCCCTGGCCTTGGCAGGTGGATGGGCACAATGCAGTGAGGTGCTGTGGGGGTCGGACACGGAGGTGGGGTGACCTGAGAAATGGGGAGGATAGGATGCAGACCCTGATTCTCATCAGGCAGGGAGCCCGGGTGAATGAGGGGTCCCCCCAGGGGCCTGGCAGAGGCTGGTTTCAGGAGGAGCGAGGGCTGTCCCTCAGTTTCCTGTGCTGTCTGCTGGGCCCTGCTGAGTGTGGTTGGCCAGAGGTCGGGCCTTTGGCAGACAGGACACGGGAGGAGGGCCATCTGCACGGGGACCCGGGGGCTGTGTTAACAGTCGGCAGGAGGGGGTGGGCCCAGGAGGAGCTGGGGATGGGCAGCTGCTGTGAGAGTGGACGGTAAGCGTGTGTAAGGACCAGGCCCTGGGCACACCCAGGGGACCGGCGGGGAAGTGCGGGGGGTGGCTGTGTGGAGCCCGGGAGACGGGAGGGGGGGACAGGAGGTTGGCGTGCTGGGCCCAGCCTGGGCTGGGACACGGAGCACCTCGGTGTCGTTCTGCGCTGGGCCGGTCCTGCGGCTGTCCGGGCTCTGCTGGTCGGACGGGTCAGCTTGGTGGGAGGTGCGTTGGGTGGGCCTCGTGTGTGCTGGCCCTGCCTGTTTCTCTGACTCTTCAGTACGATCTGTTCGTGCTGCAACATAGACTGGAGACGGGCAAATGGCGTGTCCAGAGCACAGAGCCACCTGTCTGGCCTGGGCGTTTCTGTGTGTCTGGCTTTTCCTGGCTGCTGCCTTCATCCTGAGAGTCCTGGCAGCGGGACCGACCTCTTCCTGAGGTCAAGGCGCGTGGCTGCTCGGCGCAGGCCTGTCGGTGTTTTGGGTCCCGCGAGGCCCCTCGCCCTCCACTTGTAGGGACCTGGAGTCCGCACCTGCGTACTCCGCCTGCTCTGCTCTGGGCGCTGTGGGGAGGGCTGGCCTCCCGCTGCCTCCCTGGCATCTGCGGCCACGCTCAGCCTTTGATTCATTTTCACAGAGAGAGAACGACGAGGAGATTCAGGCCGCCAAAGAGAAGCTCAAGTACTGGCAGCGGCTGCGGCACGACCTGGAGCGCGCCCGCCTGCTGATCGAGCTCCTGCGCAAGCGGGAGAAGCTCAAGCGGGAGCAGGTGAGGCGCTTTGCGGGGCGCGGGCTTTTGGACCTGCAGTCCCAGGCCGGCCCTCAGCCACCTATGCCCTGGGTTGCAGGCAGCTTTATGGGAGGTGGCACTGCCTTCTTAAAGGATGCCGGGGTTGGTGCAGGGACAGCGTGGCATCCAGTGTGGTGGGGATGCCTGGGGCCAGTGAAGATGGGAGCCTGGCCAGCACCTGGTGGGTGTTTGGGGGTGCCGTGTGTGACGTGCCTTGACTTAAGCTGCCAGGAGTCAGGGTTTAAATGAGGAACTTGTGCTGCTGTGGACCGAGTGTCAGTGCTGGGCAGTCCTGCGACAGGAAGGTCCCTGTCGTGTCCGCGCTGAGCACCCTTCACCCTTGTCCTGCAGGTGAAGATCGAGCAGATGGCGCTGGAGCTGCGGCTGACCCCCCTCACGGTGCTGCTGCGCTCCGTGCTGGACCAGCTGCAGGAGAAGGACCCGGCTCGCATATTCGCCCAGCCGGTGAGCCTGAAGGAGGTGGGTGTGCTGACCGCGCCGCCCGCCCCGTCCACACCACCCGCAGACGCGCTCACCTGTGTTCCCGAGTCCTCCTCACCACGTCCTGGGGGTCAGCGGCACACGTTCCCTTGTAAAGTCTCGGGGATGAGGTGGGGACGGACGGTCTTGCTGAGGAAGCGCCTCAGCCGGGTGGGGGTGGGGGGTAGGGGTGGGGCCTGCCCTGCGGGTGCTCTGGCTTCGGTGAAGGAGCTGAGCCAGCATGGCACGTGGGAAAGCGTGTATGTGCCGTGTCTCAGTGCTGCTGCACGTTAGTGGGAGTTGTTTGTGCTGTGTGTGCATTCAGGCGTGTCGTGTTGCATGTATACGCGCATGAGATTCCGTGTAGGCGTGAGATTTCTCTGGAGCGGCACCAGACCTTTCCTGGTGTAAGTTCTGTGCCCTCCTGCGGTCAGGTGCCCGACTACCTGGAGCACATCAAGCAGCCCATGGACTTCTCCACCATGAGGAAGCGGCTGGAGGCGCAAGGGTACAGCAGCCTCCCCGAGTTCGAGGAGGACTTCGACCTCATCGTGGACAACTGCATGCGGTACAACGCCAAGGACACGGTGTTCTACCGGGCCGCGGTGAGGCTGCGCGACCAGGGCGGCGTGGTGCTGCGGCAGGCCCGGCGCCAGGTGGACAGCATCGGATTCGAGGCGGCCTCGGGGGTGCACCTGCCCGAGCGGCCGGCCGCGGCCCCTCGGCGGCCTTTCTCCTGGGAGGATGGTAAGCACCTGCCCGGGCCCAGGGGCGCCCGTGAGAGCCACCTGTGGCCTGGCCGGCCCGCCCAGCACGTCTGGGATGCGAGCCCCAGACGCACTCAGTTCTCTTGGAGCCGCACAAAGGGAGGGCAGGAAGGCGGTTTATTTTAGTGGCGTCTAGTATCGTGGGTTTACACGCCGTCAGCGTAGAGGCCACTGGGAGAGCTGCCATTCGCCTTATTTTCCATTCACTGTGGTGTGTTACCTTTACGTCCCCGCTGTCAGCCACGGTCAGGTGCCCACAGGAGAGGCCCACGTGGGGCCCGTATGGGCAGCCCAGGGAGCAGCTTAGTTGGGGACGCACCCAGGGTGGGTCTCCAGCTTCCGAGGGTGCTCAGCCCTGTCGAAAGAAGCACACACACTCTGGTGGCTTCCTCACCCCTCTGCCCCCCCCCCCCCCACTCCCAGTTTGCGTGTTGCAGAAAGGGCCTCAGACTCCGGCCACCTCGCTCTGTGTGAGGGCACGTGCTTCTCAGACATGGCAGTCCGCACTTTCTGTCCTCGGAGGCTGGGTGCCCTCCGCCCCCAGGCTCCGGCCGCCACCCGACTTCCTGAAGCAAGAAGGTGTTCGGGGGCCTCCGCCTTGGGCCTTTCAGAATGGGGCCATGCGTGTTGCCATGGCGTTGCTTAAGTAAATTCCAACACTGAGGTCTTTCTAGGCCAGCGGTCGGCAAACTCGTTAGTCAACAGAGCAGCAAACAGTGGCTGCGGCTTGCGAGCCGCAGTTTGCTGACCACTGTTCTAGTCGTAAAATCGAGGATGAGAAGTCCTACTGTGTCTCTCTTCCTTGACATCCGGGCGGGGGTCCAAAGTGAGCTGGAGCACCCAGTGTGTCCTGCCTCCCTCCCGTTAGTCTGTTGGGCGCTGTGAGCCCTCAGCTGGGCAGGGCCGTCCTGCTCTGCTTGAAGAATCTGCCAGAGAAACGGAGGAGCTGTCTTTCGGGCTTCGATGACGTGGCTGTTGCTCACGTGAATGTTTCTGAGGTTATTGCCTGTGAAGTTTCGTGAGTGACGATAGGGCTTCGAGCCAGGCTGCTGTGTCTTCGGCATCTCACGTGTCCCCTGTGCCAGTCTCCTTCACTGCATGGGAAACAGACAGTTCCAGCCTGAGTCTGTAGGGAGGGCCCCCGCTCCGCCAGGTGGCGCTAGAGTAGCGCTCTGCTTAGTGGCCTACTTGTCTAAGGCAGTAGTCGACAAACTGTGGGAGCCACATGCGGCTCTTTGGCCCCTTGAATGTGGCTCTTCCACAGAACACCATGGCCTGAGCGAGTTTATGTTGAAGAAGTGGCAAGAAGTTGTCACTTCAAGTTGTCACTTGAAGAAGTTTAAGTTTAAAAATTTGGCTCTCAAAAGAAATTTCAGTCTTTGTACTGTTGCTATTTGGCTCTATGGACTAATGAGTTTGCCGACCAGTGGTCTAAGGTAACTTGTGCCTCACAGATTTGGGTGTTTGGCTGAGACGAAGCTGCAAGGGGTTTTTGTAGACATAAGCCTGGGGTTCGGAATCACCTGTGAGAGGTCAGTTATGCCAAAGCAGCCTCCTCCTCCCCCCTTGGCACTGGCACGAGGAAGGGGCGAGTCCTGCTCAGGAAGAGGCTCAGCAGGAGGTGGGCCTCCAGCCCGCACTGCACCGTCGTCCCTTAGTCTCGGGGCGCTGAGTCAGCAGGGCTCTGCTGGCCTCCCTCATGGGCCTCTCCTGTGGGCACCTGTGTCTCCCACGGTGTGCACCGCCGCGGTGGCAACCGTGTCCCCCTGTGGCAGCCCTGTCGTGGGTGTAGAGCGTGGGTGAGGGCCATCACGTGGCTGAGCAAGGGGCGTGGCCCTGGGGGACGTGCAGGGGCAGCGAGGAGGAAGGATGTTCTCTTGGCCCCGCGGTGACGGCTAACGGACGTGTGTTCCGTGTGTCAGTGGACAGGTTACTGAATCCGGCCAACAGGGCCCACATGGGCCTGGAGGACCAGCTGAGGGAGCTGCTGGACAAGCTGGACCTCACGTGCTCCATGAAGTCCAGCGGGTCGCGGAGCAAGCGGGCCAAGCTGCTGAAGAAGGAGATCGCGCTTGTGCGGAACAAGCTGAGCCAGCAGCAGAGCCAGCCCCCGCCCGCGGAGTCAGGTACTGGAGGCTTGGAAGAGGAAGGTGCCCCGCTGGGGCAGGAGCCGGGGGAGGAAGGTAAGCAGCACTGCCTCCTGTCCGTCTTCCCAGGCCTGGGGCACCTGAGCCGCCCCGTCACCGGGCTCTGCTCCCGTGCGGTCCTGCCGTGGTGCTGTGCCGGCCCCAGGAGGTCCCCGTGCCAGGCAGAGTGAGGTTGTCCTTCCCCGCTGGGTCCTGAAAAGCCGCCCAGAACGCACGGCTAGGTCCCCGCAGCACCCCGCGCAGTAGAGCCGAGGGTGGCAGGCCACAGGTGTGGTGGCACTGCTGTCGTGTCCTTTCTGCAAAGAGGGAGCGCCACTTACCGGGCACGGGATGAGAGGCGCCCTCCTGTCCATGCTTCTCTTGGATATTTGGAGGGCAGGAGGCAGTGTGGGCACTAGTCACGGCGGGCAGGTAGGGGACCAGGGCTGCCGAGGGCCCCCAGAGCCAGCCTGCCTTGGCAGCATGAGCAGAGCGGGGAGAGGCGCCTCCCCTTGCTCTGAGCTGGGGGCGTGTTCTGGAGACCGCAGACTTCACCCCCAGCCGGCAGGCGGGGCGCGGGGGCAGAGGGGGCAGTCGGGGCGGCTGGTCTAGGAGTGAGCGCAGGGGGACTCGCAGGAAACCCTTTTCCTTTCGCTTGCCTTCTGCTAGTTTCAGAGGAAGTGGGGTTCGGTCACAAAACAGAAGTGGAGCAAGACTCCCCGCCACCAACAGCAGTGGGTTCTAACCTTTCTGAGCTTTAAAAAAGCAACGCAAATTGTTCTTCAACTCGGTCCTTTCAAAAAGCCTTTGCCTGCTGTTGGCGGTCTGCAGGTCCTGGTCACGGCCATGTGTGGGTCGTGTTGCACCGTGATCTGCGGCCCCCAGGAAGCGCTGGCCGTGACTGTGTAGTTCCTCTGAGTTCCACACGGTCCCCTGGGTCACAGCCCCCAAGTCCTCCAGCGGTTCCGTAGGAAATGACCTCCTGTGCATCCAGCCAGGCAGAGGTTCTGCTGCCTTTTCTCCTTCGATGCCCGGTCTCTGTGCGGTTGGTTGACTTAGGGTCTGGAGCCTAAGGTGCAGGCCCTGGCGCTCTCCTTGGGGTTGTGAATTGCAGTGGGCTCCAGAAGAGGGAGGAGCTTCCATTCTCGGTGCTCTCCCCGCTGGAGGGTTGGGCTCTGGTACACTTGTTCCAGGGACTCTGGCAGCCAGATGTACTTGGGGTCTCATAGTCAGGCGTGGGCACCCTTCGGGGGTGAGCCCTGACATGGCAAGCCTGAGGGGGTCAGTGTAGGGCACCTCTGTCCTCCCAGCCAGCCCCCCCTTGCTGCCGGAGCGGTAGCTCTGGCCATGGCATTCTGTCTTAGAAAGCCACTCCTTGTGCAGCGTTTGTCTTAAAAGAGGGAGGGAAGGAGAAGGCTTGTCACCGGTGGACTCGCCATCACTGGAGTGGCTGCTCTTCCAGCAGTCGGTCTTCTCCCTGTGGAGAGGTGTGTGACCTCTTGTCCCTTTGTCCTGGGCTCCCTCCCCGCCAGGCTGGGCCCCTGAGTCAGGCCGGTCCCTTTGCTGCTCTGGTGCTGGGGTCACTTTAAAGGAAGCACACAAACCGAGAGGTGAGATGAAAGACAGCCTGGCGCTGCCTGTCGTGTGCCCTGTGCTAAGATAACCACGTGCAGGGAGAACATGTCGCTTTCAGCTGATGGGAAAGGAAGACGGAGGAAAGCAGCTTCCAGGGAACCCAGCATGAAGAGCAGGGAGCGCCAGGGGGTTCGAGGCGTTTGTGATTCCATGGCTGTGTGGAGCCAGGCGGTCAGCCGTTGTTACTCTAGAAATGGCACTTAGGACACTTACGATGCACAAAACCCAGGAACCTTTTTCAACAACCTTTAAACACAGAGACACAGAGCAACAATATTATCATTATCCCCAAATAGTAGTGATGCCTGAATATCAAGAACTGTCTCGTTGTGACTTAGCTCTTACCAGGTGTACCGGTTAATAATGTGGATTTGTTTCAATAGGTGGAGTTACACAGATGTTGATATAGCCGCGATTTGATATGTATGCTATTTTGTTGTATTGACAGCAAGTTTCAAAACTTCTTATGTCAAATATTTTGAAGGTGTTAACATCATGTATATTTTTACTCTTAAAAAGAGTGAATTTGGTGCCAAAAAAGCATTTGTGGGAAGTTTTAATTCATTAACTGTATTTTGAAGAAAAGTGCTGCTGAGAGTTATATACTTTGGGAAGCTTATGGTGAACATGCTCCATCTCAAGACACTTGTGCACGCTGGTGTAAACGCTTTCTTTAAAACTGATGATTTCGATGTGAAAGACAAAGAACGTCCAGGTCAACCGGAAAAGTGTGAAGACCGACAGTGACAGGCATTATTGGATGAAGATTCGTGTCACACTCAAAAACAACTCGCAGAAAGATTAAACGTTGCCCAGCAAACAATTTCTGATAGTTTACAAGCAATGGGAAGGGTTTTAAAGGAAGGAAAATGGGTGGCACATCAACTGAGAGACTTTTTTGCATCAAATATGACTGGCAATGAAAAGTGGGTTTATTTTGAGAATCCCAAATCCACAAAATCATGGGTTGGTCCAGGGCCACCATCAACTTCTACTGCAGGCCAAATCGCTTCAGAAAGAAGACGGTGCTCTGCGTTTGGTGGATCAGGAAGGTGTGGTGTGTTATGAGCTTCTAAAATCAGGTGAAACCGTTAATACTGATCGCTACCGACAACAAATAATCCATTTGAACCACACTTTGATCGTGAAACGACCAGAATGAGCTAGAAGACATGGCAAAGTAATTTTGCTTCATGATGATGCACCATCACACACTTCAAATCTAGTTAAAGACACGTTGAAAGATCTTGCCTGGGAAGTATGAACCCACCCGCCGTATTCACCAGACCTCCTTCAGATGACCACTTGCTCCAATCGATGGCACATGCACTTTCTGAGCGGCACTTCAAAACGATTACAAAATCTGCATTATTAACTGGTCCACCTGGTACATGGTTTCCACTTGAAGAACAGGGAAGTGGTGGGTGGGTGTCAGGCCCATTGAGGTGGGGGCCGCACCCACACGGCCAGGAAGGGAGATCTGCTGGCTTGGGGTCCCCAAGAATCTTTCTCTGAGGGTGGGAGGTGAGGAGACAGTGGCAAGCCTGTCCCTGCTGTGCATGCTGCGCAGTTTGGGGCCAGCGCTCCTGCGTTGTGTGCGCCTCAGCTCCTAGTTTGTCTGCTGCCCAGTTTGGAGCTATTTTCCAAGGGGACTGTGAGGTGCAGTGAGCTGGAGGCGGCTGTCCCAGCAAGCACCCCGTCACTGGGGGAGTCCTGCGTGCAGCCAGCCCCTGGAGAGGCCTTGCACAGGGAGTGTGCGTGCCGCTGGCTGTTGGGCCGGGTCTGCAGACAGCGGCTCTGGGCGAACAGGGAGTGGATGTTGTCACCGAGTCTCCGATGATGGGCCTTTGCTCCAGGTTGTGGGGGTTTGAGGCCAGGCTTTGAGCCCTGCCGTGCTGTTCCAGGCTGAGCCGTCCCCTGCCGGCAGGCTCATGGCTGCCCGTTCAGTGTAGCCGGCAGCATGCCCTGGCTGGGTTCTGCTTTAGGACATTGTGGGCGAGGGCGAGGGCAAGTGAGGGCCCTGTTGTGTCTGTAAGGACTTTTTAAAGGAGCTTCCTTACTGTGTGGCAGCATCCAGTGAGTTTCCATGGCCCTGCAGGGCCCCGCTCCTGTGGCGGAGCAGGGACTGGCTGACGGGTGGGAGCCTGAAGTCACCAGGCACTTGGGTTTTCGGGGCCCCACACTGGGTCCTTCGCCCGCTTGCCCCTTCGTGCCTTGGAAGTCTTTTTTTTTTGAAAGTCTTTGTGATTTGCCGGGTGGTGGGCGCCCCGTGGCTGCAGAACAGCGACAGTGGGTGAGGACGGGGTGAGGAGAGAGGCTGGAAGGAGGGGCCGGGAGCCCTGCTGGGTGAGGTCCCCTGGTGAGGTCCCCTGGTGACGGCGAGAGAAGCCGGTGGGCTAAGCGTGAGAGGAGCAGAGGTGTGGGCCACGGTGGTCTGGGGCCGAACAAGGGCGCCTGGTTGGGCTGGTGCCCTGCAGGACGGTGGGCCCTGGGGCCGAGGTTGGCCTCTGAGTAGGGGGTGGGCTGGAGGTGGCCGTGAGGCCCAGCAGGGAGGGCCACACCCACCCAGCCAGGATGGAGGCGGGCCCCTTAGGCATCGTGGTCAGGACAGGTGCTGAATTGGGGGCTGGAGGTCAGGCGGAGGGAGGTGAGGAGGCAGGGAGTCAGCGGAGGGTCTGCTGGGGAAGGGAGGTCGGCGCAGTGAGCTCCGCCTGTGGCGTGCCTTCCCAGAAGGCTTTGAGCAGGAACTCGCAGGCCCCTGTCCATCCACACATGCTCTTGTGTCTGGTGAACTCTGTGTTCTTGCGTTTGTCTGTGACTGGAAGCAGTGGTGGGAAGAATCATGTTGGCATGTCCCTGTGGCTCTGATTCCACATCCTGCTTGTTGGGTCCGCTGTCCAAGGCGGGAGCGAGTGCCCGTCCCAGCAGCCTGGCGCACGAGGGGGTGGTGTCCCTGGCAGCTCTCGGTTGGGAGGCCTCTCCCTGGGTGTTTGGGTCCGTGAGGTGGGCACCCTCCCCAGCGAGGCGCCCCCGAGGCCGGACCTCAGCAGCACGGGCTCCGGTCACGTGGGCCCCACACGGTGCGCAGCTTTCCATTTTCGTCCTGAAGATGGACTTGGGTTAAGTGTTAGCCTGAGATAGTTTCGAGTGGCTTGGGGGACGTCCAGGGCCAGTACCACCTGGGCCGTGTGATGGCTCCTCCGGGCTGTGGACGGGCTCATCCCTGTGCTGTGGCCTCGCAGCAGTGCCCGGCGTCCGCACAGCCAGCCTCCAGGCTGAGCCGGATTCCAGACCGCTTGTTCCATGTGGAAACATTGAAGCCTCGGTTGAAACAGCTAAAACAGTCTTCTTCCCAGAGGTGGCGTTTATTTTGAAGTCAGATTTAAAGAAGAGTCACACGTAGCATTTCGGGATGAGCCTGGCACAGGAGTGAAGTGTGTGCTGAGAACTGAGTGGGCGCTTCCTCCCCGTCCTTAATCGCTCACAGCCCTGCAGCACTGCCTGCTTTTGGCACCGACTAGGGCAGCCTGGGCAGCGGTGGGTGTGATGTTCGCTTCTGTGTGCCCAGCTCTGGGCGAGGCCGGGGTGGGTGGGGATGCCCCCTAGGCCCTTAGCTGCGTGCGCTTTCTCTTCTCAAGGTAAGTGAGCTGTGGCTGCAGCTGCTGGCGTGCACCCCAATGATGTGCTTAATGTTGTCGAATGTGAAGTCATCTCCCCGGTGTTTCCAGAGGCCAGGGTGCCAGGGCACCCCGCCTGTGGGGTAGGGAGCCCCCGATGGGACCCCACAGCTCTCACCTGCCTGCAGGGAGTTTTGTGTGATGCTTTGTTTCCTTAATTGAATTAGTATTTTGGTGGACTTCACATTTATATTAAGTTTTATAATAGACTTTATAATTACCAGTTTTCAAAAATCACTTTATTTATAATTTTTTCAGGAGATAAATCTCCCCCTAAACTTGAACCATCAGATGCATTACCTCTTCCTTCAAACTCGGAGACTAATTCAGAACCACCAACCCTCAAACCAGTAGAACTCAACCCAGAGCAGAGTAAACTATTCAAAAGAGTCACATTTGATAATGAATCACATAGCACTTGCACTCAGAGCGCCCTGGTAATCGGACACCCTGCAGAGCCCACCCTCGCCTGTAGTGGCGCTGCGCCGGCGGCGGCCTCCGCGGGGGCGGAGCCAGCAAGCGATGTAAACAGACGCCCTTCTGTTCTCTTCTGCAAATCGAACAGTGTAAGCCCCCCAAAGTCTGCCAAGAACACTGAGACCCCGCCAGCTTCTCCTCAGCTAGGGACCAAAACCTTTCTGTCTGTAGTCCTTCCGAGGTTGGAGACTCTTCTGCAGCCAAGAAAAAGGTCGCGAAGCACCTGCGGCGACTCCGAGGTGGAGGCGGGGTCCCCGGGAAAGCGCCTGGACACAGGTAAATGCCGCAGGCCCTCGCCTGCCCTTCTCTTCTCCGGGGTCGGAGGGCACAGGCGTGGGAGTGTGCCCACTGTGGTATTTCAGTCCACTGTCCACAGTCCTCCTAATTTCCAGATGGGGAAGAAAGACGGCGCAGTTTTTCTCTGAAAACCCCCAACTTGTAGGTCTGAGGGCGCATTGCGGGGCGGCTGCTGGCACGCGGGCCTGGGTGGGCGGTCCTGCTCCTCCCGCAGAGTGTGAGCTGCGGGGAGCCTCGGGGCTCGCTTGCATGAAGGGGGCTGGGAGGAGGCGCCTGAGCTCTCCGCGGCCGAGTGTGTGTCACTGAAATGTCTCCTGCGGGGCTCCACGGGGGCCGTGCCTCTGGGAGGCGCTGTGTGTCTGACACGTCCCGTGGGAGGTTGTGAACATGCTGGTCCCGTGGGCTCTGTCTCTGACCAGGGCCTGGTCTGTGCTTGCTGTCCACCGCGTGCGTCCAGACAAGGAGAAGGGCGCTGTCTCTTGGCCGCCCTGCTGTTAGGGCACCTTCTCAGCTCGGCTGGGGGAGCAGAGGCTGGGGGTGGGGGCATCTGCGTCCGAGCCCCCCCACAGGGCCCGGTGGGGGCCGTCCTGCACTCGGCAAAGTAACTTCCTGTGGACGTCGGGGACGGTCACACGTCTCAGACGGTCTCTCCCTGCGTCCTCTCGGCGTGGTTGGCACCACGTGGGAGTCCTCCAGTGACTTGTGAAAACCGCCGCGGGTCTGAGCCACGCGCTCCGCAGCGGGCAGCGGAGGAGGACGGCGCTGCGGTGCGTGGGGCCTTGCCCCGGGCCCTGGCTGTGTGGGGACCGCAGGTGGCGTGTGTGCAAGTGTTCCGAGACGAGCTCGTGGTGCAGTCACGGAGTGTCGGGTTTCCACTTGGCCCTGGCTCCGGGCGCCAGGCCCTGCCTTTGGGTCCCGGCGCCCATCCCACACCACACCCTCTGCCTGCCGCCCAGCACCCACGGGGAAGCCGGTGACCATTGGCCCTCTGGCCCCGCCGTGGCCTCACCTGGCCTGTTGGTCTGGCTGGAGCGTTGCCACCTGTGGGCTCCGCCCGTTGGCGAGGGCCCTCCAGCCGGCGTTCGTGGCGTTTGGGCTCTTGCACGCGCCCCTCCCCCGCTTTTCCACGTCGGGGGAGGGTTTTGCACAGGTGACGGTGGCCGAGGAGGAGTGTGTACCCTGTGCCCGACTGAAACGCAGTCTCTGCTTTCTTACTCGGGAGTGGCGCAGTCCGTGGACCTGCGATGAGGCCTTAGCCCTCGTGCGGCCCGGAGCCTCAGCTCGTGGGCAGAGTGCGGCCAGCGGTGCCCACCCGTCCGTTTCGGGCCTCGCCCCCCGGGCTGCGGCTCTGCACCTGGATCTCCGGCTCCCGTGCAGTCTTCACAGTCGGGCCTGGAAGTACCCTGGTCTTCTGTCGTCCCTGCATTTCACCAGCGTGCTCTCACACTGGGCTCTGTCCATCGGTCTGTCCATCTGGGCAGTCGTGTCTGACGTGCTGAGTTGAGGGTCATCCCGACGGCGCCTCTGGGCCTCCTGCCTCCTCTGGACCCTGAGGGGAAGGCAGGCCGTCGTCCCCTGCTGTCCATGCCCCTCGTGACGAGGGGGTGACGAGAAGTCAGCTGCATCTCATCCGCTGCCTTTCCAACATGGTTTGGTTGCCGCATGCAAATGTCAGATTATAGAATGAGCCTAACACCCCACCCTGAGTGCAGCTCCTGCTTATAAACCTGAGCTCGTTTTTAAAAATACACATTTTATTGATTTTTCACAGAGAGGAAGGGAAACGGATAGTCAGAAACATCGATGAGAGAGAAACATCGATCCGCTGCCTCCTGCACACCCCCCACTGGGGATGTGCCCGAAACCAAGGTACATGGCCCTGACTGGAATTGAACCTGGGACTTTTCAGTCCGCAGGCCGACGTTCACTGAGCCACACTGGTTTTGGCTGAGCTGGTTTTAAAGGTATTAGAGCCGGTGGGGCTGATCTGCACGGGGCAGCGTGCCTCTGGGTCCGAGGGAACAGCCAATCTCACTCCCCTCCTGCACTTGGACTTCCCAGCGGCCGTCGGGTTACTCGTCCCTCCCCTATTTAAACGCAAGTCACGTGCGCTGAGCAGCCATGGAAAAGCACAAGCACACGCTGGGGACACGGGACGAGGGCCCCGACGCCCAATGGAACTGGGGTCGCATGAAGTGACCCACAGGAGTGCTTTGGTCGCAGGCCCATGAAGACAGGTCTCCTCACACGCAGTCTGTCACACGTGAACAGCGCTCCGTCACACAGAACCCCGGCATCCCTCACTGAAAACCCCAGTGATCGGCACCCCCGGAGCCGCCGTCTGTGCGGGCGGGCGGGCCTCGCTGGTGGTGATGGCGGCTGGCTGAGGTAGTTCCGGGGCGGGGGCGGGGCGGCTTCTCAGTAAGACGGCAGCGACACCCCCGTCCACACAGCCCACCCTCCCATAGCCTCCCTGCAGCTGAGGCGTCACCTGCAGGACCTCTTTCAGAACTGCAGCCGGTCCTCGAACCCGGCACTGCTCTGTCAGTCACACTCACGTCACACTCTGTCCTCTGTCGCCATCTCGCCGTCCTCACAGCCTCGCCACAGGGTGGGCTCGGTCTCCCGAAACCCCACTCTGCTCCTCTGCAAGCATCTCCTCCTCACTCGAGCTCTGGGCGGAGTTTGCAGCCATTCCGCCGTCCTCAGCTCCACTTCCTGCTCCTCCTCCTGCTGCTCCTGCCACAGGTGCAGACTCTTCCTCTGGGAGGTCGGAGCTCAGATTGGCTTCACCCCGACGCCTGTGAGTGTCGCCCAGGAATCGCTACGGGTCTGATGGCAGCGAGGACGGGGAGACCTTTTCCATCAGAGGACCCACCACAGCAGCGATAGCTTACAGCTGTGGTTTTCCTTCACAGTGAGACTTGGGAGTCAAAGTTGTCCTTGACCCAAGAGGCGTGAAAACGGCATTCCTCTGGCCCCTCTCCTCCAGCGCTCTCGGTGACCAGGCGCCTTGTCGGAGCAGTGATTTGAGGGGAGACCCTTTTTTCTGAGCAGGAGGCCTGCCCGGGGCTCACGCTGTTCAGGGAGCGAGTGGCACATTCAGACACGGGAGAGCAGGCGAGCCTCACTCTCCGGGCCTAGGATTTTCTAAATGGGAGTGAGCACTCGCTCCCGCTCAAATCACAGCGGCACGAGCTCCTAGCAAGAGCCGCCCGTCCTGGGAGGCCAGGCACCCACCTCCTCTGGGCTGTGAGCGACCGGGTGTCTCCTTCCCATTGAGGCCTGTCCTCACCCTCGGAGGCTGGTAGGAACCCGCTGAGCGGCCCCTCCACGGTCATCCGAGCGGCCTCCTGCACAACCTGCTGCAGCTCAGCACTGCTGCCTCCCCACACCTCCTCCAGCTCACGACCAGCCTCCCCTCTCAGCCTCACAGGAGGAGGAGAGTGGGGCCTGGCCCTGGAGGAGGCTTTGGCTGGCGGAGCGGGGCTGTGTGGCCCTCCACCCAGAGCACGGACCCTCCTCCTCACCAGCAACAGGCTGTTCCCTCTTTCCACGCGTGTTTGCTGGAGCGGCGCTTTCGTTTCCTTCCAGAACTTGGGCGTTCCCAGCATGCTCCCTGTTCGCTTTCAGCTTCTCTGGGCGTCGGACAAGCTCCCAGCCGGTCGTTTCTGCTTCTGATTTAAAGTGAGAGGTGCAGCTCTTCCTTCCCGGGCCGCCTGGAGGCCATTGTGGGCTACGGAGGGGCCTGACTTCATCTTGTTGTGTCTCAGGAACTAGGTGCCCAGGAGGGGGAGAGACAGGCAGCCGTCGGGGAGCGGTGCGAGCACAGCATTCTCAGTCCAGTTCTTGGTCTCAGGGGGCAGTTTGACAGCGACAATGACAGGAGTAAGGTTCAAGGTCACTGGTCACAGAGCACATGACCAGGATGACAGGGACAAGGTTTGTGATGCATTGAGCACGGGCTGCTGGGGAGGTGGTGCCAGGGGGCTGGCGAGATGCGGGGCTGCAGGCCTTCCTTCAGCTGGTGGAACCGCAGTCTCTGGGAAGCGCAGTGAAGTGGGGTTACCTTTGTGAAGCTGGTGAGAGCCTTCTAAGCTGACCCCCAGCTCACACCGCTGTAAAGAAATGGCTTTGCAGTTTTTTAGGCGCAAGGAGTGGGATTCCTTTTTGGGGAAAAATACGCGCAGTCTTTGGTGTCACGGGAGGGAGCCGGCTGGGTGTGTGTGTGTGGGGGAACGCGGGTTATTCGGGGGTGGGGGCTGGGTGTGTGTGTGTGGGGGAACGCGGGTTATGCGGGGGTGGGGGGGGCTGGGTGTGTATGTGGGGGGGAACGCGGGTTATGCGGGGGTGGGGGGGGCTGGGTGTGTGTGTGTTCGGGGTCGGGGGACGCCAGTAGCAGGAACGTGGCTAGTGTGTCTGGGAGGCAGGCTAGGGGCGTGGCTCTGAGTTGGCCTGGCCTTGTGACCACCGCTTCCTGGGAGCATGTGTGGGTCCCCCCCCCCCCCCCCCCCCCCCAATTAGCCAGGGGCCTTGGTCTGTTGTAATGTGTTCTCGAGGTTCTTGATGTTTTTCTTTTGGAAGTTTGTTTTCATTGACTTTCCGTTCTCGTCGGAAGTTCCACTGTGTGAAGTCGCTCTTGGGGGCCTGGCTCCTCGGCCAGGGCCCAGCCTGCTGGCCCGTGTGCCTGTGCAGACACGCGTCTCAGCCCGCACCGAGGGACACGCGTGTGGTCTGCCGCCTGGGGGCCAAGAGCATGCCTGTTCTCGGCTCGGTTGACCCTGTTTCACACGTGACGTTAGGAAGAGCCCCTCTGAGGCCAGCGCCCTGAGCGCTGAGGCTGTCGGCCTTCGTGTCACCGCCCAGGCCCCCTCCCGCGGCGCAGGCCCCCCTCCCGCGGCGCAGGCCCCCCTCCCGCGGCGCAGGCCCCCCTCCCGCGGCGCAGGCCAGGCGCTGAGCTAGGGCTGGGTTTGGGGTGACAGCCTCCACGCTGTCCTAATGAGACATCAGAGTCCGGGTGGGGGGAGCTCGCGCTCGGGCAGCGGCTCTGGCCCCGGAGCTCAGCCGCCGTGTCTTTGCAGGTCTCACCAATGGCTTTGGGGGCGTGAGGAGCGAGCAGGAGCCGGGCGGCCTCCCCGGGAGGAAAGCCACGCCCCGGCGCCGCTGCGCCTCCGAGTCCAGCATCGCCTCCAGCAGCAGCCCGCTCTGCGACGCCAGGTGGGCCGGGTTCCGAGTCACGTGGGGCCTGTTCTGTGGGCCTGAGCCGAGGAAAGGGGTGCAGGCCCGTGGGAACACAGGTCTGAGTGGGTGGTGAGGTGATGCTTCCTCACCAAGTCCTGCCTGTGGCGGCGTGGTGGTGAGCCTGCCACTTTGTACCTGGCTGCACTCCCTGCTGGCGGGCAGCTCCCTGGGGGGTGCGAGGGCTGCGGCTGCAGTGGCGCCACCTGACGAGCCTGCGCTCCCCGCAGTTTCAGCGCCCCCAAGTGCGGCCGCGGCAAGCCTGCCCTGGTGCGCAGGCACACGCTGGAGGACCGCAGTGAGCTGATCTCCTGCATCGAGAACGGAAACTACGCCAAGGCAGCCAGGATCGCGGCCGGTGAGTGCAGCCCAGGCCGAGTGCCCTCTGCAGGCTAAAGCACAGCCTGGTGTGCCCCTCGGACACTGTCTGCTTCCCAAGTGCCTCGGGGCTTGGTGCCCCCGGCTTCCCGGAAAGGCGAGTTTGGCTCAGCGCCAGGCTCTGGCTGAGCCAGACAGGCCGTGGGGAGGCGATGCGCTGGTCCTGCCTGTCGCCCTGTGGGCTCCTATCAGACCCTGATAGGCCGACGGGCTTGCTTTAGGCTCATGTGTGATCCGCAGCCAGTTGTGAGGCTGCGGGCGGGGTGGGGTCCCCCAGCTCTCAGTGTCTAGAGGCGGCTCGGGGTCAGGTGGGGGCGTGCACTCTGCTGTTGGCATGGAGGCTGCATGGCATTGTGGGTGGAGGTGGGTGGCCCACTCTGGAGGGTTGAGCAGAGCAGGGTCAGCCTGGGCTGCAGGGAGAGGGGCGGAGGCTGGGGAGCCGAGGGCACCAGGATGTGGGGGTGGCTTCCAGGATGTTCTGCGGGTCAGACCAGACTCCCTGCTGGCTGAGGGTGTGAGGAGGGGTGGGGAGGGCGCCAGGGCTGTGGTTTTGAATTCAGGGTGTTGGTTCCAGAGGGGCCTGGGGACCTCCCCCGGGAGGTGGGCACGAGGGCGGAGGTGGAGGCCCAGGAGGGGGAGATGTTGGCAGCCTGGAGGTCGGAGCCTCAGGCAGGGTCGGGGTGCACGGAAACCCTGGGCCAGACTGCGGGTCCCAGTGTCGGGGTGCCGGGGCCTCAGGCAACCTGGCCAGGGCATTCCCGTGCCCACCGGTCCGGGTGGTGTGGCTGCACGGAGACAACGTGCCCCCGTTGGCACCTGGGGCTCACCTCGTCCCTCTCCCCCCAGAAGTGGGCCAGAGCAGCATGTGGATCTCCACGGACGCCGCCGCCTCCGCGCTCGAGCCCCTGAAGGTGGTGTGGGCCAAGTGCAGCGGCTACCCCTCCTACCCCGCCCTGGTGAGCCGGCCGGGACACCCGTGGGGGGCGGGGGGCTCCCTCACCTCCCACCTCGGGGCGCAGCGCCCGCGCTCGGGTGTGACCGCCCCCCTCCCCTGGCAGATCATCGACCCTAAGATGCCGCGCGTGCCAGGGCACCACAACGGGGTCACCATCCCGGCCCCACCGCTGGACGTGCTGAAGGTGGGCGAGCACATGCAGACCAAGGCGGAGGAGCGGCTCTTCCTTGTCCTCTTCTTCGACAACAAGCGGAGCTGGTGAGTGCCGGCGCCGGAGCGTGGGGTGGGGGGCCCCCAGTCCACCCGCCCTCAGGTGAGCCCCGGCCTGGGCATTCTCCCCCGACACCGCCTCGGCCCCTCTGAGCGTGGACGGTGGCAGCGTTCCCCAGCCTCAGCACTGCAGCCCCTCTGCCTGCACTGCTGGTTGGCGCCCACCCGGGGGTGCAGGGCCTGCTGGCCCCAAGACTGTGGCTGGGCACCACCAGCATCGGCATGTCCAGCTGGATTGGGTTTGGGTATCATGCTGGTGGCCGTGGGTGGCCACAGGGCGAGACATGGAAGGCTGACGGGGCCTCCTGGGAGTCACAGAGGTGCCACCTGGTTTTCGTGAGGGTCTGGTTGTGCCCCACCCCGAAGCCCCCACACTGACCGGGCCGGCCACCAACAGCCCTGCTCCGGCATCTCTGGAGGTGCCTCTCGCGCACCCTGACCCCCGGGGCACCCCGACGGCGGGGTTAGACCAACGGGACGCGTGGCGGAGGGACGTGCCCGCGCCTCTCACCGTTGCCGTCTCTCTTCTTGTGAAAAGGCAGTGGCTCCCGAAGTCCAAAATGGTCCCCCTGGGCATTGACGAGACGATAGACAAGCTGAAGATGATGGAGGGCAGGAACTCGAGCATCCGGAAGGCCGTGCGGGTCGCCTTCGACCGCGCCATGAACCACCTGAGCCGGGTGCACGGGGAGCCGGCCAGCGACCTCAGCGACATCGACTGAGCCGTGTCCATATGTCGATACTGTACATGTTGTATATCGCTCCGCACCTAACTTATTCCGGCTGTAGACAGCTCTTCCGTCCTGTTCCGGGGCGGGAGGTCTGTTTCCGAGTTTTCTACGAAACCGTCCCGTCCGGGCGCGGCGGGCGCGGCTCCCGAGCGGCTCCGTCACCAGAGGTGCTGCCTGCACCCCTTTGACCCACAGCTTTTTTAAAGACTTTTGAATGTTTAATAAATTTGTAAATCATACTCTTTACGCAGAGTACCTGTTATTTAATAAGATGGGATGTAAATTTACAGTGACAAATGTGTATTTTAAGAAAGAAAATGACATTATTTTGAGTGGTACTTTGTGGAAAGGGGAGAGTAAATTCCTGCCTGTACATCACCTGCGAATCACCAAAAACACTCCGCGCCTCGGCCGGCGGGCGCGTCCCCGGTGCTGCCGCCTGCCGGTCCCCGCCCGGCCGCCGGGCCAGCGGATTATTTATTGTAGAAATGTACTCACTTGCTTTATAATGAAAATAAATTTGCAGAAGTATATTGATAGCATTTTTATACAGGCACACGGACGTGCGCCCCCCACGGGCTGCTGGCTGTACAGACTGGCTGTGTTCTTTGGTTTGTACCTTGTCCTGTTTACAATGAGGGGCTTTCTGTAACTCATTTTGATTTAGACACTTTGGTAGCAATAGAACCTTTGGATACATTTTGTATGGTACCTGTGATGTACATAGAATTAGTACTTTATTTTTATTTTTAAGAGGTAAAGCATTATGTTAGGGGAAAAGGTAGGGTGGGTTTCCAAATTCCATTTTTTTATATTAAAAATAAAGTCACGATTTGGACGGGTGTGGCCATTTCATTCCTACGTCCCCAGAGTGCTGGCAGGCCGGGCCCAACCCGGCCCGTCCCCACCGGCGGGCGCATTCCCGGCGCCCCACCGCGCTGTACGGCATTATTTATTATTTCAGCTGACGACACTTTCGTTTCCAACCGGCGGTCTGAGATTTTAAATGTTCCTCCTTCCCAGTCTCCGTGTTTGTGACATCTCCATAGAAACTTGAAATAAACGTCTTCCTTGGTTGGCTTTGTCCTGTGTCTGGCAGAGGCTTCATCTGCTGGGTTTCTCTCGGGGGGAGGGGGGAGGGGGGGGGCGGCCAGGGCCCCAGGGCCCGGGCCGAGCAGGTGCGCCCTCCACAGGCGGCGGAGAGATCTGAGCGCGTGGGGTGGTGACGTGGGAGCTCGCGGCATCGGCGGGGCTCGGGGCTCGGACAGGCTGCAGCGGCTGGCCCGGCGGAGCTGTTGTCCTGGGAGACTGCACCCCAGTGACGTGACCATGTCCTATGCCTTCCGCCCCCCCTGCCCCCCCCCCCCCCCCCCCCCCCCCAGTGAAATGACCGTCACGGGGCCCAAGCGTGACACCTCCCCCGCTGCTCTAACCCAGGTGCGTGTTTCCTCCGTGCGGCCCGCGTGCAGGCTGGTGGGGCGTTTCTGTCCCTCCGGGTGGTGGGAGGGGCCAGAACCTGCCTCCGGCTCTTGTTGAGGGCAGTGTCGGGGCATCCAGTCCCCCCCACCGGGCCCCAGGCTCGGGGTGGGCTGGGCAGGCGGCCTGGTTGTCTCTGAACTGCTTATTGGGGTCCTGGAGGTCTAGGTGGGGGTGCCAGGCGCTCTGGGGAGAGCTGGCCCGGGAGGCCACAGGCCCCGGGGCGAGTGGACCCACCGAGGCTCATGGTTGCTGCCCCTCCCCCTGGCCGCAGGAGGAGCAGAGCTCTGTGAGCCCGAGGCTCATGTCAAAAACCCGTCATTTCGCCCTGGCCAGTGTGGCTCCATGGATTGAGCGTCAGCCTGCAGACTGAAGGGTCCCGGGTTCAATTCCAGCTAAGGGCACAAGCCCAGGTTGCAGGCTCGGTCCCCAGTAGGGGATGTGCAAGGAGGCAGCCATTGAATGATTCTCATTGATGTTTCTCTCCCTCTTCCTCTCTGAAGCCAATAAAATATATATATATATTGTTTTTTTTTTTCAATAAAATATATTTTAAAAGAAATTCATCATTTGCCGCATAAGGCTGTCTTCCAGCGTAGACACAGCTGATCCTCACAGCCCATTGGACTGGAGGTCACTTCCTCCCAGTGATGCCATCAAGAATCAAGACTTAACCTGCAACAAGTCTGTACACACAGTCCACAAAGGGGTGCACCAAGAGTGTCCACCTCAGATAACGGGAGGCTGAGACATCTAGGAAACAAAGCTACCCTACCAACTCAGGGAAGCAGTAAAAATGCGGAGACGAACATGTCACGAATGAAAGAAATGGAGGACATAGAGGTGAGGACCAGATTTATAAGATTACTCAAGAATCTTATAAAAACCGCCAAGAAACTTGGTGAGACCTTCAAGGACCTTAATGAGAATGCCAAGGAAATGGAAAAGGACCAGCCAAAAAGCAAGCATACACTGTCTGAAATAAAGAATATACAGAAATTCAACGGTAGATCAAAGGACTCTAAGAATCAAACCAAAGATGTGAGCTATGAGGAGACAAAAAACACCCAACCAGAAACAAACAAACAAAAAAGAATCCAAAAATATGAAGATAGTGTAAGGAGCCTCTGGGACAACTTTAAGCGTACCAACATCTGAATTATTGGGGTGCCAGAAGAAGAGAGAGAGCAAAATATTGAAAACCTATTAGAATAAATAATGACAGAAAACTTTCCCTACCTGGTGGAAGAAATAGACTTACAAGTCCAGGAAGCGCAAAGAACCCCAAACAAGAGGAATCCAAAGAGGACACATCATAATTAAAATGCCAAGAGCAAAAGACAAAGAGAATCTTGAAAGCAGGAAGAGAAAAACAGTTACCTACAAGGGAACACCCATACGACTGTCCGTTGATTTCTCAAAAAGAAACTATGCAGGCTAAATGGCAGTGGGCAAGAAATATTTAAAGGGATGAATAGCAAGAACCTATAACCAAGATTACCCAGCAAGGCTGTCTGTCATTCAGAATTGAAGGTCAGATAAAGAGCTTCACAGACAAGAAAAAGCTAAAGGAGTTCATCATCATCAAACCAGGATTATATGAAATGCTGAATGGCATTCTTTAAGAAGAGGAAGAAGGAAAATGTTAAAAGATAAAAAACTATGAACAACAAAATGACAACAAATACCTACCAACAAGTGACTCTAAAGTGAATGGAAAATCAGAATGGACGGATGAATATAATAGAATCAGGGGCCTAGACAGGGAGAGCACTGACAATTCTCAGGGGGAAGCGGGAGTGGGGGTGGTTCGGGAGGAGATTGGACAAGGATCTTACACCTGTGGATGAAGACAGTGACATGGGGTGGGGTGGGGGATCGGGTGGAGGGGAACACCTGTAATCTGAACAATAAAGATTTATTTTAAAAATATCCATCATTCCAATGAACACTGCTGGGCTCAGTGTGGCCGGGCCCGGCCGTGGGCGGGTCTGCATGTGGGACTCGTATCTAACTCCGAGAGGACCACGCTCGCCAAGACCAAAAATGAAAGTTCGTGAGGCCCCAGGGCTCCGTCTGGCCCAGAGGCAGCGGGTCTGTCAAGGCTGAGGGGCTGGCCTTGGGGGGCACAGCGGGGACCAGAGGCTCCAGGGACAGGCCCATGCGGGGGGTGGGAGTGCGCCAGGCCGCCTGGTGCCAGCACTGGGCCCCCTTTCCTCTCCCCCTGCACCCCCTCAGCCCCCCGGGCATTTAGCAGCATCCTGGGCTCTGAGTGGGGTCCTGCCATCTTGGTTCTCCTGCTGCGGCTGAAATGGGCCCCCCGGGGACCTGCTCCAGCTTCCTGTCACCCAGCAGAGGGCGCTCACACCCTGACATGCCAGCTGCGCCTCCCTCCTCCCTCCACCTGCTGCTGCCCAGAATGGGGGGAGTCCTGAAGGCTGAGGGTGTGCAGGTTGGTGGGGGACAGCAGCCAGGGTCCCAGCTGGCGGGACAGAGATCAGGCCTCACAGTGGGTACTGACGGCGGCCCCAGCTCCCAGCTGCCCCTGTGGCCTCCCTCTGCCCCGGGCCCTGTCCCCTCGGTGCCTGTGGGGCCGCCGTCAGGCACTGATCACACCTGACGCCGCTGGCCCACTTGGCAGAATGCGGGGTGGGGGGGTAATCCGGGCCGAGTGTCTGTTTGGTGAATGCACAGCAGCGACACGTTCAGGTTTAACCCACGGCGCTGTTCCTCCTGCGGCAATGGCAGGATGTCCCTAAACGAGGGACCGTGCGAGGCCTGTGCCCCAGGACCGACCTGGAGTCCCCGCCGGGCCCTGGGGGAGCCTGGGCCACGGACAGTGGAGTCCTGTGAGCACAGCGCGTTGCCCGTGGCTGCGGCCCGAGGCGGCCGAGGTTTGTTGTAATGAACGTGGAGCGGAAGCTGCGATGGGGCTGTTGCCGGAGCCAGGCGCTCCTCCCTGCACCGTGCCGCCCAGCTGGCTCCCGGCCTCCGACCATCATCCCCGCAGCCTGCAGCCGGCCACCTGGGCCGGTGTGAGACCGGCTGCCCCTCGGGGCGTGGCGCTGGGGCTGGGGCTGCAGCAGGTGCCCTGGTGCACGTGGGGGAGACGTGGCCAGCTGGGGTCTCGGGTGCTCACCTGCAGCCAGTCTGCTGGGGAGACCCTGGCAGAGGCTGGGCTGTTTGGGTTCCTGGGGTTCGGGGTGCTGGGGTGCAGTGTGAAACAGGCCCAGAAGTGGCGACTTAACCCCCCCGCTGCCTGTGCGGGGCCCGAGGGCCGCCTGCATCCGTAGCTTGGGGTGTCGGGGCTGGTTATACGGATGCAGCCCCCCCCTTTCCCCGGAGGCTGAGCTGCAGGGGCCTGGCTGGGGCCCAGCGGCGGGGGGGGGGGGGGGGGCAGGGGGCGGTCCACACACACGGTGTCACACCAACACCCCCCGCAAAGGCGTCCTGCCAAAGTTTTTAGTATTGTCCCCGTTTTCCAAAGGAGACACGGGGCTTGGAGGGAGGCCTTGGCTGTCGGGGGATGGCTGGAGCGTCGACTGGCTGAGACCCCGGGTCCGGTCCCGCTCGATGGAGGGTCACTGAGGGACTTGGGGCCGCCTGGAGCCTCTACCCCCGACGTGCAGGCAGGCAGCTCCAAGGCTGACGGGGTCCTGACCCTGGTCTTGTGCAGAGGGCAGGGGTGGGGGGCTGGGGGTTACTAGTATGTTTTTAGTGATGTCAGAGAGGAAGGGAGAGGGGGAGAGAAACACCCTTGATGAGAGAGAATCATCGATCGGCTGCCTCCTGCACACTCCCTGTTGGGGATCGAGCCCGAAACCTGGGCATGTGCCCTGATGGGGAATCGAACCCGGGACCCTTCAGTCTGCAGGGTGACACTATCTGCCGAGCCAGCCCCGAGGGGTGGGTGTGCGGTCCTCCCACAGGCAGGCCGGGCCCTGGGACCAGCCCTCCGGCTCCTGTGATGACGAGGTCACTGGTCAGCTGGGCCCGGGGAGAAGGGGGGAAGTGGGGGAGGAGGAGGAGGAGGAGGAAAAAGAGGAGGAGGGGGGAGGAGGAGGAGGGGGGAGGAGGAAGAGGAGGAGGAAGAAGAGGAGGAGGGGGGAGGGGGAAGAGGAGGAGGGGGAGGAGGAGGAAGTGGAGGAGGAGGAGGGAGGAAGAGGAGGAGGAAGAAGAGGAAGAGAGGGGAGGAGGAGGGGGAAGAGGAGGAGGGGGAGGAAGAGGAGGAAAAGGAAGAGAAGGCGGGGGAGGAAGAGGAGGAGGAAAAGGAAGAGAAGGCGGGGGAAGAGGAGGAAGGGGAAGGAGGAGGAGGAAAAGGAGGAAGAAGAGAAGGAAGAAGAGGAGGTAGGGGGAAAGGGGGAGGAGGAAAAGGAGGAGGAGGAGGAGGAAGAAGAGGAGAGGAAGAGGAAGAGGAGGAGAGAGAAGGAGGAGGAAGAGGAGGAGAAGGAGGAGGAAGAGGAAGTGAAAGAGGAGGAGGAGGGAGGAAGAGGAGGAGGGGAGGAGGCCAGGGTGGGGGCCTGGGGAGGAGGCCGGGTGGGGGGCGGCGGGAGGAGTCGGGGTGGGGGCTGCAGGCTGGGTCCAGGCTCTGGGGAGAGCCTTGCAGAGGTGGCTGAGTCCCTTTCCGGCTGCTGCATCACCCCGCACGGCCACCAGGTGGCAGGCGTGCTCTTCGCGAGCCGCAGTCCTGGGTGCCGACCTCAGACCAGGACAGATTTGTGGGGAGGAATCAGAGTTTGGGAGAAAAAGTGTAAAATATTCAACAAGGAACGTTCAGGTGACAGCTGTGGGCAGACGGGAGACTTGTCCTTGGACTTTGAAGTGGAGCCAGTTATCAATGAGCAGCTCCGTAGGCCTCCCTCGCAGTAACAGTGTCCCGTGGGGGGGGGGCAGCTTAGAAAAGGTAACTGTGGCCCGGCCGGCGTGGCTCCGTGGTGAGCGCTGACCTAGGAACCAGCAGGTCAGGGTTCGATTCCGGTCAGGGCACATCCCCGGGTTGCGGGTTCGACCTCCAGCGTGGGGCGGGCAGGAGGCAGCTGGTTATTGACGATTCTCTCTCATCCCTGATGTCTCTCTCCTTTCCTCTCTGAAATAAATTAATAAATGTCCTTAAAAATTAACTCTTAATAAAACCCCGCCTCCCCGGGGGGGAAGGGGCCGGGGTGCGCGGGGGTGGGGGGCTCCCCGCCGGCCCGGAGGGAGGGAGACGCTGGCGCCCACGGAGCCTGCCGCCGCCTGCCCACGCCGTCATGAGCTCGGGCTGCGGTTCCCATTAGGGACACGTTTGTAATTGGCTCGAACCCATTAAATGTCTTATTGCTCTTGTTTTTCTCGGTAAGTTAGGATTCTCTGCTAATTACAAGCCATAACTCTGAAGGCAGAGGCGTGAGCCCGAGTCCCTGCCTGTCTCTGGGACACAGGCACACACACCGGCGCTGGTCATCCGCCCGGCGACGAGAAGACGGTGTGTGACTGCATGTTCTCCCCCCCACCCCGTCTCTCCTCCATTTCTCTCTCTTCCTCTCCCCTCTCCCCCCCCCCCCCCCCGTCTCTCTCAGGCTCTCCCAGCGCTGCTGGCCTCCCCCAGGGTGTGGGACTAAAACAGCGCCTCTCGGCCAAGCAGGAAGGATTGGTGTCCCGAGTCCCGTGTGTGGAGGCTCGGGGGCTCCTGGCTGAGCAGCTCCCAGCCCCCCTGCAGGGGCCTCTCCTGGGAGGCGCTGGGACAGGATGGAATCCCCACCCTCATCTGCCCAACTGTGTGCTGGGGTCCCAGGCTGGGTGGGCCCAGGATGGGTGCCAGGAGGGTTGGCTGAGCTAGGAGGAGGATCTGTCTGTCCGTCCGTCCGTCCATCCATCCACCATCCATCCACCATCCATCCATCCACCATCCATCTACCATCCATCCATCCACCATCCATCCATCCATCATCCACCATCCATCCATCCACCATCCATCATCCATCCATCCACCATCTATCATCCATCATCCATCCATCCACCATCCATCCATCCATCCATCCACCATCCATCCATCCACCACCCATCCACCATCCATCCACCATCCATTCATCCACCATCCACCATCCATCCATCCACCATCCATCCATCCATCCACCATCCATCTATCCATCCATCCATCCACCATCCACCATCCATCATCCATCCATCCACCATCCATCCACCATCCACCATCCATCCATCCACCATCCATCCATCCATCATCCACCATCCATCCATCCACCATCCATCATCCATCCATCCACCATCTATCATCCATCATCCATCCATCCACCATCCATCCATCCATCCACCATCCATCCACCATCTATCCACCATCCATCCATCCACCATCCACCATCCATCCATCCACCATCCATCCATCCACCATCCATCCACCATCCATCCACCATCCATTCATCCACCATCCACCATCCATCCATCCACCATCCATCCATCCATCCATCCACCATCCATCCATCCACCATCCACCATCCACCATCCATCATCCATCCATCCACCATCCATCCACCATCCATCCATCCACCATCCATCCACCATCCATCCATCCACCATCCATCCATCCATCCATCCATCCACCATCCATCCACCATCCATCCACCATCCATCCATCCATCCATCCACCATCCATCCACCATCCATCCACCGTCCATCCATCCATCCATCCATCCATCCACCATCCACCATCCATCCATCCACCATCCATCCACCATCCATCCATCCATCCACCATCCATCCACCATCTATCCACCATCCATCCATCCACCATCCACCATCCATCCATCCACCATCCATCCATCCACCATCCATCCACCATCCATCCACCATCCATTCATCCACCATCCACCATCCATCCATCCACCATCCATCCATCCATCCATCCACCATCCATCCATCCACCATCCACCATCCACCATCCATCATCCATCCATCCACCATCCATCCACCATCCATCCATCCACCATCCATCCACCATCCATCCATCCACCATCCATCCATCCATCCATCCATCCACCATCCATCCACCATCCATCCACCATCCATCCATCCATCCATCCACCATCCATCCACCATCCATCCACCGTCCATCCATCCATCCATCCATCCATCCACCATCCACCATCCATCCATCCACCATCCATCCACCATCCATCCACCATCCACCATCCATCACCCATCCATCCATCCACCATCCACCATCCATCCATCCATCCATCCATCCACCATCCACCAACCATCCTACATTGCAAAGGGCTCCTGTGTGCAGACACTCTCTGTGTGTTCAGTGCTGCTCTCGTGCCCGTGTTACAGGCGTGGACACTGAGGCCCAGAGAGACTCAGTGACCGGCTCAGACCGCACAGGGAGGGTCCAGGCAGGAGGGGGTGACTCAGCAGGAGGGGTGTCTGGCAGGTGGTGGTGAGTCAACAGGAGGGAGTGCCCGTCAGGAGGGGTGTCCCCGGGGTGCAGTCTCCCGTCAGGCCGTAAATGACACCAAATGTGACGGACTGGTGCTGGAGCAGGGAAGGCTCCATGTCCTTCCGGTTCTGCTCCCGGGGGCCCAGCCCGGCTGGAGCTGCCGTCACTTCCTGGCCAACGGGGCCGCCCCCTGTGCAGCTGGGCTTTAGGGGTCCCGCAGGAGGGAGGGTCCCAGGTGGACGGCCCTGGAGAGGAAGGCTGGGTGGGGTCCGGGCCACCCCTGGGTCCTGGGCGCGGGCCTGGCTGTGTGAGGGCAGTTCCTGCTTCGGGGTGGTTTCTGTGACCCGCTCCCCCCCGGCCTGCCTGGGGGCTTGGAGGGCGGCCTGGCTGTGTGTTCAGCCCTGTGTGTTCACCCAGCGCTTATCCACAGCCCTCTGTCCCCTCATCTCCACGCAACCTCTCAGGGGGCGGGGGAGGGGGGCCTGCACCTCAGCTTCCGGTTCCCCGCAGGCCTGCGGGCGAGCTCTGCCCCCGGTCCACCGCGGAGGGAGGGGCCCCGTCCTGATGGCTGTGCCCCCGCGTTGTGCCTGTGCATGCGTGTGTGTGATGTGTGTGCCTGTGCATATGTATGTGATGTGTGCACATTTATCCGTGTGTGTGTGTGATGTGTGTGTGCCTGTGCGTGTGTGTGCACATTCATCTGAGCATGTGTGTGATGTGTGTGCCTGTGTGTGCGCATTCATCTGAGCATGTGCGTGATGTGTGTGTGCCTGTGCCTGTGCCTGTGATGTGTATGTATTCATCAGTGCATGTGTGTGATGTGTGCATTCACCTGTGTGATGTGTGCGTGCCTGTGCACGTGTGCCCGCTGTGTCCTGTGCCCGTGGGAGGGGCGCAGGGAGAACCTGCTCGGCGGCTGGAAGAACGTGTTTAGAGAGAGACCAGTGCCCAGGGGAGGTGTCTCGGCCCCGGGCAGCGGTGACAGGGAGGCAGGGGGGCTCCCGTGGGGGCTCCGGTGAGGGGGGCAGGGGGTCTGTGAGACAACGCTCTGCTGTCTCCTCGGCACAGGCACCCCTCAGTGCCCCGGGAGCCCAGCACCTTCCCAGGACTCGCCCCCCCATCTGGCCCCGGGCTCTCTGGGAGCCCCCCGCCCCCACGTCGGGCAGGAATCCAGAAAGCGACAGGATGTCCCTGATGAAAGCGGGTTGGTGTCCGCGGCTGCCAGAGCTGCTCCTGGTGGAGTGTGTGGGCCCTGCTGTTTCCCTTTTGGGGGGAGCTGGGAGCTTAGGGGCAGCGCGGACCTTGTGTCCTCCCAACCCCTCACCCCCAGGTGGTCAGATCTACTTGCCCTCCCACCCAAGGCAGGTGACTCCCCGCTGAGCCCCGCCCCCCAGGCAGTGAAGTGGCGGTTGTCACTCCAGGGCTCCGGGGACACACCCCACAGCGGGGCACCTCTGTCGCCAGCCCCCACCTCCGTCGCCGCCGGATTCGGGGTGACCCATTCACGATGCTTCCCTCGCAGCTGCGGTGGATTTACCTGTCGACCCACCGCCCCCCGACTCTGGGCAGAAGAGAACCCCTGCTTTTAAATGATCTGCCATGGCCTCCCGGTGCACCCCAAAAAGGTGGCTCATGCTGATGGAGGTCACGTGTCCCCCCCCAACACCTGTTGGAGGCACAGGAGTGCCTCAGACCACCTCCTAGCGCACGCTGGCCCCGGGGTGGGGGGCGCGGGGAGGCGAAGGGGCTGAGCCAGGCCGGGGAGAACCGGCGGCCCATGGCGTCCCCTGGGCTCATCCCCGCGGCCCTCCAGCCGCCCCCCGATTGCGGCACCCCGTCTCCACCAGTGACCGGTGCAGTTGGTGCAGACGGCGCACAGCCGGAGGGCGAGCATCGCGGCTCCAAGAGGAGGCCGTACAGCGCCACCGGGAGGCGGGGGACCAGCGGGCAGGTGGGGGGGGGGGCGCCAGGGCGCTGTGCAGGGACCCCGCAGGGCGGGCACCCCGAGCGGCAGCTGCGCGTGCAGCACGAAGAGCAGGAAGGACTGGCGGTCGGTCACATGGGGCCGGGGTGCCCGCCCGCCGGCCGGACCAGGTCGCAGTGTTGTGGGCGACTTCCACGACCGGGTGTGAATGACCACGGAGGCTGCTAACGAGCAGCCGAGGATTTACCGAACTGGCCGGGACGGGGAGTCCAGACACTCACGGCCATCCACAGTCCTTTGAAAGGGGTCTGAACCGTAAGCTTCCGTTGTTTTAAATTCCGAGAACGGCTCTCAGGCTGGGATCTGGGACAGGGACGGCTCTCAGGCTGGGATCTGGGACAGGGACGGCTCTCCGGCTGGGATCTGGGACAGGGACGGCTCTCAGGCTGGGATCTGGGACAGGGACGTCACAGCGGACTATGGCTGACTCTGCTCCTGCTCCTCGTCTCTAACCAGGTATCTGGCTGGATGTGGGAACGTAGTCCTCTCTGGCGAAAGCAGACAGCTGGAGACTACCCTTTTATTTTATTTTATTTTATTTTATTGTATTGATTTTTCAGAGAGGAAGGGAGAGGGATAGAAAGTCAGAAACATCCATCAGCTGCCTCTTGCACGCCCCCTACTGGGGATGTGCCCACAACCAAGGTAGGTGCCCTTAACTGGAATCGAACCCGGGACCTATCAGTCCACAGGCCGACGCTCTATCCACTGAGCCAAACCGGTTTCGGTGCACCTGCCCTTTTTAAAGGAAGATATATCTTTATTGATTTCAGAGAGGAAGGGGGAGGGAGAGAGAGAGAGAAACTTCCATGATGAGAGAGAATCATGATGGGCTGCCTCCGGCACGCCCCCCAGGAGGGATGGAGTCCACAGCCCGGGCCTGTGCCCCGACTGGGAATCGAACCCTGACCTCCTGGTTCCTAGGTCGAAGTTCCCCCGCTGAGCCATCCCAGCTGGGTTGCATAGGCCTCTTTCAGGACCTTGGAGAGAGCCAGGGAGGGAGGGAGGGAGGAGGGACAGGTCTGTGCTCCTGTGTCCGGCAGGGACGGACGGGTTGGGGGCGGTGCTTCAGGGTCAGAGGGCAGGGCCCTGGGCAGAGGGCGGCTGAGCATGTCTGGGGCAGGTCCTTGGGCCACCGTGGTCGGGGTGGTGTTCAGGGCCAGGGGAGGGGCGTGGGCAGGAGCACTGGTGGAGGCGGGGTGCTGTCCGGATGGGGGGGGCCCGTAGAGGAAGGGGGCTCTGTGGGTTGGTGAGTGGGACGTGGCAGCTGCGTTCCTGACCGAGGGACGGGGCCATCCACTGGCTGGTAAGGAATCTGTGGGTCCAACCAGCTGGAGCCAAACCTGCGATGCAGTGGGGAGGGAGGCGCTGCCAGCACAGTGCCCCTTTCGGACGAGAAGGAGGAGAAAGCAGCAGACAGGCCTCTGAGCTGAGCGTGAGCACCCCGTGCTGAGAGCAGGGACCAGGAGAGGCCTGGGGGTGGGGTGGGGGGAGGGGAGGAGGAGGTTGCACAAGGAGGAGGGGGAGAGGGGTCGGACTGCAGCCCGCCAGGCACCAGCAGCTCCTTCCTGTTCCACCGGCCGCTCTTCCTCTGGGCCCAGCTGGCTGATCCGGGGGCACTTTAGCCTCAGTGTCCTCTGCCGGCTGCTCCCCGGCCCCCACCCTCGGGACGCGGGGTCCCCAACTCCCCGACGATTCGGACCCGCTGGCTCTGCGGTCCCTCCCAGCTCCAAGTGTTGCAGGCCTCACACTCACACATCTCGGGCTGCCTGGCCCGGCCCCGGCCCGGCGGGCACACTGTGGGACCAGACCAACTCCCCATATTGTACAGGGGAATTTCTGAGCACGACTGAGGCTGTGGACTCTGCCCCAGAGAGAGCAGTCAGTGCTGACACCAGGCCGGGCCTTGAGATACGGTCTCACAGCCCCTTCCCAGCACGTAGGCCTTGCAAGATAGAACACGGTCCGCTTTCTGAAGAACAGGATGGCCCTGTGGATGGCACGTCGTCAATGGCACGACTCTGACGTTGCTGGGAAAAACTGTCTTATCTTGGGTTTGTGCAAAACCAGGATGTGGTGAACGTGCTTAAAAGCGGTCTTACGCAAAGGGTGGGGGCTGCTCTCTGCTCTCCCTGCGGGGAGAAGGGCAGAGCAGTGCCCGGGCCGGCTGCTAAAGGCTCCCCGAATTTTAATTTGGCCTGGGCTCCAGTGTTCGTTCACTCACCTCCGCTCCATAACTGACTCCCCATAGACACCCCCCCTCCCCCCCGAAGGAGGCAGCAGGAGGGTGAGCCGGGAGGCTCCTAGGTGGAGGAGGGCCCCTGGGACTCCGAGTCCGCCACTGGCCGAGAGGCAGGCGGGAAGCCAGGCCCACGGGCCCAAAGCGGCCGCCCTCGGACCAGCCAGCGGCTCGGAGCAGCAGAGGCAGAAGGACGTGGGGCCGAGGACGACCTGGTCTGACTCATCCCCATCGGCTCTCCTGGCTCAGAGGAGGGTGCTGGGGACAGAGCGGCTGCCCGGCCCGGGGTTTCTGGATCACAGCTTCCTGGGCTCCCGCACCGACAGGCCGGGCTGCCCGTCGAGTCCGTGCATCACGGTTTGATCGGACGTGGCAGCTGTCGGGCGTGCGGGCCGGGGACAGCTTGCCGCCAAAACCATCTGATCCGTCCAAGACGTCTCCATGCTGCCCTGGGGCTCGGGCCGAGCCGCCTCCATGGCAGAACCCAGTTTCGGCTCCCGGCTGGGCTGGCAGGGGCTCTCTGCACAGTGGGGAGGTGGGGCATGGGGAGATTGAGGAAGGGGGGGAGGGTAGAGGGCTAGGAAGCAGCTGCTTTCGCTGGAAGAAAAAAGGCAGACATTGAAAGGAGGACGCAGGGAGAACGGGACCGGACCTCGTCCGAAGTCACAGACATCAGAGGAGTAGTAAGTCGGGGTGTGTATATGGGGAGTCAGCAGGGGTGTGTGTATATGTGAAGACAGCAGGGGTGTGTGTATGGGGAGTCAGCAGGGGTGTGTGTATGGGGAGTCAGCAGGGGGTGTATATGGGGAGTCAGCAGGGGTGTGTATATGGGGAGTCAGCAGGGGTGTGTGTATATGTGAAGACAGCAGGGGTGTGTGTATGGGGAGTCAGCAGGGGTGTGTGTATGGGGAGTCAGCAGGGGTGTATATGGGGAGTCAGCAGGGGGGTGTATATGGGGAGTCAGCAGGGGTGTGTGTATGGGGAGTCAGCAGGGGTGTATATGGGGAGTCAGCAGGGGGGTGTGTATGGGGAGTCAGCAGGGGGGTGTATATGGGGAGTCAGCAGGGGTGTGTATGGGGAGTCAGCAGGGGTGTATATGGGGAGTCAGCAGGGGTGTGTGTATGGGGAGTCAGCAGGGGTGTATATGGGGAGTCAGCAGGGGGGTGTATATGGGGAGTCAGCAGGGGGGTGTATATGGGGAGTCAGCAGGGGGGGGTGTATGGGGAGTCAGCAGGGGGTGTATATGGGGAGTCAGCAGGGGTGTGTATGGGGAGTCAGCAGGGGTGTATATGGGGAGTCAGCAGGGGGGTGTATATGGGGAGTCAGCAGGGGTGTGTATGGGGAGTCAGCAGGGGTGTATATGGGGAGTCAGCAGGGGGGTGTATATGGGGAGTCAGCAGGAGTCTTCGCTCTGACCGGGCCACGAGCCCACCACGTGCAACCAGCCCCAGCTCGCCCCTGGGCCCAGGGCCTCTGGGGCTCAGAGTCTGGCACGGGGGCTGGGCGTGTGGAGGGCTGGCCCTCACAGAGGCGGCCGAGGAGGAGGCAGAGACAGAGGCCCCCCTCACCCCTCTGCCTCCCACCCCGCGCTGGCCGCGCTCTTGGTTGCAGGGTGAGCGCACGCAGCAGACAGCCGGCCTGTCGGGGGCTGGGCTCCAGAAGGAAACCTGCTCCCTGACCCACGTGGGGTCCCGGGTGCGGGAAGCAGCGAGGACCGCTTTGGGGGTCAGGAGGGCACCCCGGCCTTCGTGTGGGCAGGTCCACTGTCGGGCACCTGCTGTTGGGGGGCCTGGATGTCAGGACGAAAGAACGTGTCTCAGAGGTGCCCCGTTCCCCATGAGTGATCGCCCACCGCCATCCGCCCGCCCGTGCCCGACAGTGAGCGGCCGTGGGGGAGTCCTCCCTCCTCCTGCGGGTTTGCCGTGGGGGGCGGGGCAGAGCGTCACCTCGTCAGGGACCAGGGAGGACCCCCAGCCAGGCCCGCCGCCGCCTCCAGGGGACCCTGGATTTCTCGCACCGACTTCCCAGGCAGGGGAGGGGGAGGGAAGGAGGGGAGGGCTGGGTCCTGGCTCAGAGCGAGGCTCAGGCCCCACAACGCCGCACCCCAGACCTGGCCGGGGTGCACGGAGCCGTTTGGAGCGCCGTTGGCCGTGCGCTCCCAGCTCTGCTCGCCCACGGGCCTGCCCTGTGGCCCGGGACCCTTCCGCTGGCAGCACAAGCCCAGGAGGGCTCTGTGGAGGGGCCCTGAGCCCGGCCGTGCCCTGCGAGAGGCCGCTGCGGCCTGCACCCCTCAAGCATGAGGAGAGGCCGCTGCGTGGTGGGGAGCCTGATGGGAGGTGGGTGCTCCTGCCCTCACCCCCTCAAAGCCTGTCGAGGGGAAGACAGTCACCCCGACATGCCCCTGGGGCTGGGCCCTCTCCAGAAGAGAAGTCACAGTCTTCGCACATACCAGCGCGGCCTCTCCCCGGCCTCGCTCAGGGGGCTGAGGCCTGGGGAGTGGGGGTCCCACCCTGTGCCCTCACGGGGATGGCCCTTGGGAAGACTGACGTGGTCGGGGGGATCCCCAGGAGCCAAGGCAGGCGGGTCTGAGCTCCGCTAGGGCAGTGGTCTGCAAACTGAGGCTCGAGAGCCGCAGGCGGCTCTTCGGGGGCCCCTTGAGTGTTCCAACGCCACCTCTTCAACACAGACTCGCCCGGGCCGAAAACCGACTTCTGCGCGTGGGCCTCGAAGTTTCAGTGGCACGTGGTATTTTGTGGAGGAGCCACACTCCAGGGGCCCAAGAGCCGCACGTGGCTCAGGAGCCGCGGTTTGCCGACCACCGCGCTAGCGCAGGAGGGATGCGGTTCGTGGGTGCGGGGATACCGGGGGCAGGGGCCCCGGCGACTGCGGGCGCGACGTGGTCCCACAAATCTCCGAGGCTCTGCTCGCCTTTCTTCCCTCCTCTCTGCGCTTCGGATCTGACCGTTTCTATCCCTCTCTCCCCACCCAGCTGGGCTCAGGGCTGCCCCAGGCTTCTGTGGCGGGTCCTACAGTCACCAGTTTTACACAGTCCGTTCTCCACGCTTTCCGTTTGCCTGCCAAGATTTACCGTTTGTTCACCGATCTAACATTTTCCTGTTTGTTTTTTTAAAATATCTTTATCGATTTCAGGGAGGAAGGGTGAGGGAGAGAGACACAGAAACACCCGCGAGGAGAGAGAATCACGATCGCCTGCCTCCTGCGGGCCCCACCCGGGGGATCACGGCCGAAACCCGGGCCTGTGCCCTGACCGGGGATCGAACCCCGACCTCCTGGTTCATAGGTCGATGCTCAACCCCTGGGCCTATTAGTTTTTTTCTGATGTACGCTTATCTTTTTTCGTAGCTTTTCAGATTCAAGTTCACTCTTGCCTGGGACTCGCTTAGAGCGAAGGCGTGCATGTGTAACGGTCTTCCCACCCCTGGGTCTGCGGGACCTGGTTTCCCCCTGGGCTGGGGTGCGGGGCCCCTGGGTCTGTGGGACCTGGTTTCCCCCTGGGCTGGGGTGCGGGGCCCCTGGGTCTGCGGGACCTGGTTTCCCCCTGGGCTGGGGTGCGGGGCCCCTGGGTCTGCGGGACCTGGTTTCCCCCTGGGCTGGGGTGCGGGGCCCCTGGGTCTGTGGGACCTGGTTTCCCCCTGGGCTGGGGTGCGGGGCCCTTGGGTCTGCGGGACCTGGTTTCCCCCTGGGCTGGGGTGCGGGGCCCCTGGGTCTGTGGGACCTGGTTTCCCCCTGGAATGGGGTGCGGGGCCCCTGGGTCTCTGGGACCCGGTTTCCCCCTGGGCTGGGGTGCGGGGCCCCTGGGTCTGCGGGACCCGGTTTCCCCTGGGCTGGGGTGCGGGGCCCCTGGGTCTGTGGGACCCGGTTTCCCCCTGGAATGGGGTGCGGGGCCCCTGGGTCTGCGGGACCCGGTTTCCCCCTGGGCTGGGGTGCGGGGCCCCTGGGTCTCTGGGACCCGGTTTCCCCCTGGGCTGGGGTGCGGGGCCCCTGGGTCTGCGGGACCCGGTTTCCCCCTGGGCTGGGGTGCGGGGCCCCTGGGTCTGTGGGACCCGGTTTCCCCCTGGGCTGGGGTGCGGGGCCCCTGGGTCTCTGGGACCCGGTTTCCCCCTGGGCTGGGGTGCGGGGCCCCTGGGTCTCTGGGACCCGGTTTCCCCCTGGGCTGGGGTGCGGGGCCCCTGGGTCTGTGGGACCTGGTTTCCTCCTGGGCTGGGGTGCGGGGACCCTGGGTCTGCGGGACCTGGTTTCCCCCTGGGCTGGGGTGCGGGGCTCCTGGGTCTGTGGGACCTGGTTTCCCCCTGGAATGGGGTGCGGGGCCCCTGGGTCTGTGGGACCCGGTTTCCCCCTGGAATGGGGTGCGGGGCCCCTGGGTCTGCGGGACTCGGTTTCCCCTGGGCTGGGGTGCGGGGCCCCTGGGTCTGTGGGACCCGGTTTCCCCCTGGAATGGGGTGCGGGGCCCCTGGGTCTGCGGGACCCGGTTTCCCCCTGGGCTGGGGTGCGGGGCCCCTGGGTCTCTGGGACCCGGTTTCCCCCTGGGCTGGGGTGCGGGGCCCCTGGGTCTGTGGGACCCGGTTTCCCCCTGGAATGGGGTGCGGGGCCCCTGGGTCTGCGGGACCCGGTTTCCCCCTGGGCTGGGGTGCGGGGCCCCTGGGTCTCTGGGACCCGGTTTCCCCCTGGGCTGGGGTGCGGGGCCCCTGGGTCTGCGGGACCCGGTTTCCCCCTGGACTGGGGTGCGGGGCCCCTGGGTCTGTGGGACCCGGTTTCCCCCTGGGCTGGGGTGCGGGGCCCCTGGGTCTGCGGGACCCGGTTTCCCCCTGGGCTGGGGTGCGGGGCCCCTGGGTCTCTGGGACCCGGTTTCCCCCTGGGCTGGGGTGCGGGGCCCCTGGGTCTGCGGGACCCGGTTTCCCCCTGGGCTGGGGTGCGGGGCCCCTGGGTCTGTGGGACCCGGCTAACCCCTGGGCTGGGGTGCGGGACGGGAAAGCCATTCTGCTTTAAAGCCACTCAGTGGGGAAACGCCATCTGCGCGGGAATCGGTTAATTTACCCTCGAGCCCCACGTCCGAGTCTATTTCCCATCACATCCCCCAGCGCCCCTGCGGATGCTCATTCTGGGATCAATTCCATCCCGGAGTGGCAGCCACTTAACCCCGGGGGCCCGCTTTCTGCCGAGGAAAGGTCAGACCGTCCGCCGGCCGGCGGCTCATCCGTCAGGAGGTCCCGGGGAAGGTTAATGGCTGTGGAGGCCGATCCGGCGCTCGGGGTGCCTCGGAGCAGCGTCCCTGTTCCTTCCGTTTAGCGGCGGGAACGGCGGTGTGCGAGCTAACCGGGCCATTTGGGACGCCCGCCCGCCTGCCACCCGCTGGCTCGCAGGGTCAGGGCCCCCCCTTTCCCAGCAGCCTCGCTGCCCAGCGGGAAGAGTCCCCGACAGGAGCGAGGTGACAAGGGCAGACGCCCCCTTTCCCAGTGAACGAGGGCACTGACTGAGTCCTGTCGCGTGCGCGCGTGTGTGTATGTGTATGTGTAAGTGTGTGTGTGAGTGTGAGTGTGTGTATGTGTGTGTATATGTGTGTATATGTGTGTATGTGTGTGTGTGAGTGTGTGTGTGAGTGTGTGTATGTGTGTGTATGTGTGTGTGAGTGTGTGTGTATGTGTGTGTGAGTGTGTGTATGTGTGTGTGAGTGTGTGTATGTGCGTGTGTATGTGTGAGTGTGTTTATATGTGTGTATATGTGTGTGTGTATGTGTGTGTGTAAGTGTGTGTGTGAGTGCATGTGTGTGTGTATGTGTGTGTGTGAGTGTGTGTATGTGTGTGTATGTGTGTGAGTGCGTGTATGTGTGTGAGTGCATGCGTGTGAGTGTGTGTATGTGTGCATGTGTGTGTGTGAGTGTAAGTGTGAATGTGTGTTATGTGTGTGAGTGTGTGTATGTGTGTGTGAGTGCGTGTGTGTGTGTGAGTGCGTGCGTGTATGTGCATGTGTGTATGTGTATGTGTGTGAGTGTGTGTATGTGTGTGTGAGTGTGTGTATGTGTGTGTGTATGTGAGTGTGTGTGTGTGAGTGTGTGTGTGTGAGTGTGTATGTGTGTGTGAGTGTGTGTATATGTGTGTGTGAGAGTGTGTGAGTGTGTGTGTGAGTGTTGTGTATGTGTGTGTGTATGTGAGTGTGTGTGTGAGTGTGTGTGTATGTGAGTGTGTGTGTGAGTGCATGTGTGTGAGTGTGTGTGTATGTATGTGTGTGTATGTGAGTGTGTGTGAGTGTATGTGTATGTGTGTGTATGTGTGTGTGAGTGTGTGTATGTGTGTGAGTGTGTGAGTGCGTGTGTGTGTATGTGAGTGAGTATGAGTGCGTGTGTATGTGTGTGTGTGTGTGTGAGTGCGTGTGTGTGTATGTGTGTGTGTGTGTGTGTTGGGTGGGGGAGGGTGTCCTGGGCTCCTGGCTGCCCACGTCTGATGAGCTGCCCGGGGGGAGGGAGGGGACGGAGGGGTGAGGAGGAGGTTTCGGGGACTCACTCGAGGGTGGGGGTGCGGGAGGGAGACAGGTGTCCCGTCGCTGGGCCCAGGAGGGTGGGAAAGGCGGACGACAGGGCTGGCTGGCAGGTCCCGTGCCTGAGCAGGAGGGGACCCAGGGCACTGGGGGAGCCTGCCGCCCCCCCCCCCCCGCCACCGGGCAGAACCCACCCATGCCGGTGGTCTGCGGGACCCCTGGAATCTAGGGGGGTGGATCTCATTCGGGGACGCCCTGGGGCCCCTCAGGAACGGGACTGCCTCCCTGCTCCCCTCCTCCTCCCCGTGGGAAGGGTTACCCTAGGCCCTCGCTGCCGGCTCCTCTCCATGGGCACCCGAGGGCTCAGAAATCCAGGACCATCCGCACCAGCTCAGGGGGTGGAGCTGGCCCGGGGTCGCTGAGTTCTCGGGCCTCGGGGGCTCCCGCACCCGGTCCCCCACACCCGGTCCCCCTGCAGCGGGCGGTGAGAGGCCCGCACAGGTTTGCAATTTCTTCCTAAAGTTTCTGGGGGAAACCTCGTGTCTCTGCACCTGCTACAAAGCGGCCTCTCTCCCAGGCCCCTGCCCACTCGTGACAGCGGGCAGCCGTCCCCGGGTTCCGTGTGTCCAGTCACAGCCGAACGTTTGCTTCCAATTCGTCAAAACCACAAAGCCCCGTCCATGGGGGCCGGCGGCTATCTGCCCCCCACTCAGGGCCCTCCACAGGCCGCCCAGCAGCCCCCCTCCGTGTCCCAGACGCTGGCGCCCCTGCACCCCCTGCCCTTCCCCGAACCCCTGCCTCCTGCTTCCACTGGCTCGAGGACCCCAAAGACTTCTCTGCGTGTGGATCTCCACGTGGGCCCTGAGAGCCGAGCCGGCTCCCCATCCCACAGGCCCCGGCCGGGGCATCTGTGGTCCCTTCACACCCGACACCCTCCCCGCTGCCCCCATCCTGCGCCGGGGCTGGTCCGGGCCAGAGGCTGTGCTGCGACGGGACCCGTGGGGAGCGGTGGCTCCGGGGTGGGGAACGGGCTGCTCGCGCTGACGCAGGGCCCGAGGCCACATCACCCCCGCTGCTCAGGGCAGGAAGGACCCGGGCACACCCCACCGACCCACCCGACCCCACAGAGCTCAGGCCCGTGGGGGCCAGGACGGCTGCTCCCCTGGAGGTGGGGAGGGCGTCCTGGCGGGGAGGAGCCCCAGGACTGCTGGCCCTGCAGGGGCTCCTACGCCAGGCGGGCCCGGGAGTCTGGACACCCCCCTCCTGCAGCCCCCCACTCCTGTGGCCCCCCGTCCTACGGCCCCCCCCCCCCGCGGTCCCGCTCCTGCGGCCCCCACCCCTGTGGCCCTCCCTCCTGCAGCCCCTCCACTCCTATGAGCCCCCCGCCTCATGCGGCCCCTCCACTCCTGTGCCCCCCCCATTCCTGCAGACTCCCCCTCCTGTGAGCCCCTCCCCCTCAGTCCTGCGGGCCCAGAGCGGATTGTGAAGAGAAAATATGAGCTTGGCTGATGAGCTTTGAGGTGCTCCGGCCGGGAATTGAGTTCCTTAATAAACAAGGAAATGAAAAAGGTTCAAGCCACTAGAAATTCAAATAAATTCTCAGAGGTGCGATACGGAGCCGTTTGGAAAAATGAAGGAGAGTTTGCTTCCTGGGACCCAGACCGCCTGCCTTCACCTCTGAGTGTCCATTTTATGTGTCTCAGCTGCTCCCCGGGCCACTGTGCCGTCCCCCCCCCCCGCAGAGCGAGGGGGTCAGTGTGGGGGTCAATGTGGAGGTCAGCGTGGGGCTCAGGGCCCCTGGGTGGGGTCAGGGCTCCCTCCGGTCTCAGACAGGTGAGTCCCCACCGGGCGCAGGTGCCGGGAGGGGAGAGGGATGGGGTCAGAGCTGCAGGCATCGCCGGCTGCCCTTCGGGGTGGCTGCTGGGGTCCCAGGCTGGACGAGGTGGCCCTCTCTCCCTGTCCCCACCGAATCTCCAGAGCTCCTCTCCTCCCCTCCACGTGGCTCATCTCAGGCAGGGCCCCGAAGAGGGGGCCCCGGAACGCAGACCCAGTGAGTGCTGTCTACAGACTCCTGGGCTGCCTGGTGGGATCAGGCGAGGACACACCCAGCCAGAGACCCGGGAGGTGCAGCGGGCAGAAGCTGTAGAGCAGGAACACAGGCTGGACACTTAGTGCACCCCGAAGGTGTCGGGGCCTCGGGGATGTCAGGGCTGGAGCACCAGGAGGCTCCCGGGAGGACGAGGAGGCCAGCTGCCTCCGCTCCCTCAGCCAGGATCCCCCCTCGTCCAGTGACCCCAGCAGGCCCGGGCGTGAGGGGAGGGACAGGTCTAAGGTCACATTCAAGCTGGGTGTCCCCTCCTAGTTCAGCCACGCCCATGGGCACCTCCTTCGGGGCCAGGGAGCTGTGACGGGGATGGGGGGCAGCACAGGAGACGGTTGGGCGTGGCTGACTCTGACCCATGGGGCCTCTTCCGCCCTCCACGCCCAGTCTGCGCCATCTCCGGGGACCCGCGCAGCGATGCCCGGAGGTCCCCGTTTTGTCCCCGTTTAGAGACGTGGGCATGGGCCTCAGAGGTGTGGGCCGTCTGCCGAAGGTCACTCCTCGGATAGCCAGGTGACGGGTGGATGGATCTGCCTGACTCTAGGCCCCGAGCCTCCAACCACAGCCCAGCAGGACCATCCACACAGGGCAGCCCTGTTCCACCTGTCACTCCAAACACACACCTGCCCAGTCAGCGCTCAGTCACTGTGTTGTGTTGGAATCAACGCGTGGATGGGTGCATGGCTGGCTGGCTGGATTTTAAATGGGTGGATGGATAAATGCATATTTCAGTGAATGATGGATGGGTGGATGTGGGTATGTTTGGATGGATGGATGGTTTAGTGGGTGAATGGATGAATGAGTGAGTGTATTCATGGATGGATGGATGGGTGAATGGATGAGTGGGTGGATGGGTAGATGGGTGGGTGAGTGGATGGGTGGTGGGTGAGTGGATGGGTGGATGGATGGGTGGGTGGATGGATGGGTAGGTGGATGAATGGGTGGTGGGTGGATGGATGGGTAGGTGGATGGGTGGATGGGTGGGTGGGTGGATAAATAAATGGATGGATTGATGAATGAATAGATGAATGAATGAATGGATGGGTGGATGGGTGGGTGAATGGGTGGGTGGGTGAATGGGTGGATGGATGGATGGGTAGATGGGTGGATTAACGAAAGGATGGATGGGTGGATGGGTGGGTGGATGGGTGGGTGGATGGGTGGGTGGATGGATGGGTGAATGAATAAATGGATGGATGAATGGATGGGTGGGTGGATGCATGAATGGATGGATAAGTGGGTGGATGAATAAATGGATGGATGAATAAACGTGTGGATGGATGGGTGGGTGAATAGATGGGTGGGTGGGTAGATGGATGGGTGGGTGGGTGGATGGATGGGTGGGTGGATAGGTGGGTGGATGGATGGATGGATGGATGGGTGGATGGGTGGATGCGTGAGTGAATGGATGGATGGGTGGATGGATGGATGGGTGGGTGGATGAATGAATGGATGGATGGGTGGGTGGATGAATGGATGGATGGGTAGATGGGTGGGTAGATGGATGGGTGGGTGGATGAATGGATGGGTGGATAGGTGGGTGGGTGGATGGGTGGATGGATGGATGGATGGGTGGGTGGATGAATGAATGGATGGATGGATGGGTGGGTGGATGGATGGATGGATGGGTAGATGGGTGGGTGGGTGGATGGATGGATGAATGAATGGATGGATGGATGGGTGGGTAGATGGATGGGTGGATGGGTGGGTAGATGGGTGGGAGGGTGGGTGGGTGGGAGGGTGGGTTGATAGGAAAATGCCTGAATCATGTCAGTGACCAGCGTGACTCATCCTGGAAGGCCGGAGCACCGCTCTGTGTAGGAAGCTGGCATGTCCACCCCCAAAGGGATCGCACACGAGGAAACACAAAGTCATTTACCAAAAGAGAAGAGGGAGCAAGAGCTGCCATCAGACTTTGAAAAATTAATTTACGAAACACAGCCACCAGCCTCCGCCGTCCCTCCCTCTCTGGACCTGATAGTCCTTCCCTCACAGGCCCTGTCAGTCAGACCGGGTCACAGTCACACCCCCCCCCCCCCCCCCCCCCCCCCCCTGTCTCCGGCCCGCGCCCACCCTGCCTGGGGAGGAGGAAAGGCAGGGAGGGGGGCAGGAGGGAAGCCCCTGCTTCCGTGTGCAGTGCGTCCTGTCCTAGCCTCGCTTGGGGGTCACCTGCAGGGGGGCCCCGAACCCCAGCCCCCTGGGTGCGGAAAGCAGGGTGCGGGGTGTCGGGTGCGGGGCACCGGTCCAGGTGAGGGTCCCGCCTCCCACGCTCAGCGGGTTCCGGGTTTCCCTGGAGGGTCGGGGGTGGCGCTGTGCCCGTGTCCGGAACCCTCCCCGGTGCCCGCGGACCCCCGCTGGTAGCCGCTCCCACCCACGTGTCCGGGGCGGCGTGTGCGGGGCTCGCTGTGGCCGTGGGGCTGGGCCCAACCGACCTGGAAACGCGGCCCGGAGCCGGCCTTTCGGATGCGGCTGCCCCCGTCCATGGCCGGCTCCCGGCTCCCGGCTCCGGGCTGCCGGCTCGGCCTCTCGGGGCCTCGGTTGCTCTGGGCGCCCAGGCTGGTCCTGGGGGCTGCATGTCCGTCTTTCATGTGGTTCCTCCCTCCTGCCTTCTGTCCCAGGGGCGAGGCCTCTGTGTGTCCCCAGCCACCTGCGCCAGCGGCCCCAGGAGTCTGGGTGCGGGGTTGGGGCGCCCTGTCTGTCCCCCATGTCCGCCCAACCTCCGGTTTCCATCTGCGAGGCGCTCTGCCCAGAGCCCAGGCCCCGTGCCCCGTGTCCCTTGCCCGAGACCACAGCCAGGCTTGCTGCAGGGCTGCCCGCTCTCCCCCAAACCCCTCCCACCACAACAAGCCCCTCCCACCACAACAAGCCCCTCCCACCTGCCCCCAACAAAGCCACTCCCACCCACAACTAGTCCCTCCCACCTGCCACAACAAGCCCCTCCCACCCACTCAACAAGCCCCTTCCACTCACCCAACAAGCCCTTCCCACCCGCCCAACAAGCCCCGCCCACCTGCCCCAAAGCCCCTCCCACCCGCCCAACAAGCCCCTCCCACCTGCCCTAACAAGCCCCTCCCACCTGCTCAACAAACTCCTCCCACTCCCCTCACAAGCCCTCACTCTCCCCTTTCCTCCCCCCACAATCCCCCTCTCCGGCCTGTGCACCTGCTCCTGCGGGGGGGGGGGGCGCTGATGAAGCAGCAGCCTCCCCCCACGAGGTATTTTTAGGGCTCAGCCTTCATCTTTGACTTATTCTTGCTTCCAAACACGCCTTTATTATGCGACTAACGAGAAAAGCTCATTAAAGAGGCTGGAGACGCTGGAATACACAGGTGTAGAATGAAACCTAAATCACCACAGCTCGCCGCCCCACGGACGGCTCTGTTCTTGTTCTGCTTCCCACCAAAGTCACACCTTTCCCGGGGACTGTGCAGGGACCCGGGGGCCGGGTCCCTGCCTGTCGGAACCCCAGCACCGAGCGGCGGGGCCCCGATGAAAAGCTCTCCCCTCATCTGCGCCTGCAGCCCCTTGTTTTCCTCTTTTCCTCCTGAATTATTGATGCCGAGCACAATGCATCTTGTCGACTCTTCTATTGTCGGCGCTGGAAATGGAGCCTGGGGGCCTGCACCCCTCTGCTTAGGGGAGTGGGGGGGGGGCTGCACGGGGGAGGGTCGGGGGAGGGCGGGCGAGTTTCCTTTTGCAGGACAGCAGGGGGAGCCGGTGAGCACTCAGCAGGCGGCACCCAGCAGTGGGCCAGTCTCTGCTGCTCCAGGGCCTCCTAGGGCCAGCGGGGGAGGGGTACCCCCCAGGAAAGGCCGGTCCCTGGTTGAAGTCCGGGTCTCTCTCTGGAGCGTGGGGGCCCCGACCACAGGGGCGAGGAGAGAGAGGCTCGGTCCCCAGAAGCTTCGGGAGCCATTTCAGTTTTTTTGGGGGGCACCCTGCGGGGCAGCCACAGACTGAACGATGCTTCCCCGGTGTGTGTGGGGGGAGCATTTTCCCACCAGGAGGGGAGGGTGTGGGTCCGCGAGGCGCCTCCTTTGCTGGGGGGCCCCCCCCCCCCCCCCCCCCCCCCCCCCCCCCGGCCCACGGCTCCGGCCATACCCGCCAGCTGGTGGGAGGCCTGGGGCAGCTTAGGGGTGGGGAGTGGGCCTGGGGGTGGAGTCCTCCCAGCTGCTGGGCGGAGTGGTCAGGGCGGGGAGACTGAGGCAGGACCGCTGAGCTCGGGAAGTGAGCAGCACCTTGAGGAGGTAGAGTGTGGCCCTGGCTGGTCTGGCTCAGTGGGTAGAGCCTCGAGCTGGGACTGAAAGGTCCCGGGTTCGATTCCCGTCAAGGGCACACACCGAGGTGGCAGGCTCGGTCCCTGGCCCTGGTCGGTCTGGGGCGGGAGGCAGACGCCCGAAGTCTCTATCTACCCCCCTGCCCTCTCCCCCTACCCTCCCGCCCCACCCCGACTATAAAAATCAATGGGAAGATTCCTGGGTGAGGACTAACAACAGGAAGAGGCATTAGATCTCCCAGACTGCCCTGCCCCCTGGTGGCGGCTCCCAGCAGTTGGGGCAGAGACGCCTCACTCACGCCGGCTGTCCCGGCCGCCCAGTCGCCCCGTCACCCGGTCGCCCCGGCAGCACAGCGCAGGGAGCCCCAGCAGGTGCCGCTGGCCAGGTGCCCGGCTTCAGACACAGCAGCACTGGGACTTGCGTGTGCTGACCCGGGCATCTTTGCTTTTGGTGGTGCCCGCCCTCGGCTCTGGGGGATCAGCGTGTCACCACGTGTTGTTCCGTGTCACGCGTGGGAGGGAGGGCAGGTCCGCAGCAGCCTCCCCCCACGACGTATTTTTAGGGCTCAGCCTTTAGGGTTTGACCATGGGAGGCGGATCTGGGTGCTGCTGCCTGCTGGTCCCTGCGGGGACGGGGGGGGGGGCGGGAGGGGGGGAGGGAAAGGGGGGCAGACCCCGGGTCTGAGGGCTGGTTGCTGAGCCCCTCGAAGGCCGGCGCCCACAGGGCCAGAACGCGTGCGGGGAACATAGCCTCCGAGGGCTTCCCGTGTTTGCTTCCCCTCCCCGTGGGCTGTGACAGTGACCTGGGCTTCGTGAAACGTACGTTTAAATATATTTTATTGGTTTTTCACAGAGAGGACGGGAGAGGATAGAGAGTCAGAAACATCGATGAGAGAGAAACATCCATCAGCCGCCTCCTGCACGCCCCTTACTGGGGATGTGCCCGCAGCCAAGGTCCATGCCCTTGACCGGAATCGAACCCGGGACCCTTCAGTGCGCAGGCCGACGCTCTGTCCGCAGAGCCACACCGGTTTCGGCGTGAAACGTATGTTTAAACGTGGCTCCCGGCAGGTTAGTTGGGCCGGAGAGACAGAGCTGGAGGCTCAGGAGCGTCTTTTCAATGAACCTTCCCGGTCACCGGTGTTTCCAGGAAAGTAACCCTGTTGGGCACGGGGTGCCATTTTGCTCTTACAAACCATTGTCTCCGGCTCCCTCTTCTGCGGGGAGGGCGGCTGCTTTCCATGGTTTGGGTCGCAGCCCCGCTGATCCGGCTCCTGGCGCCGCTGAGAGGTGACTGCCCGTCACAGGGAGCCCGGGTGACCCTGCCCTCCCCCCTCCCAGGTCACGGGGAGCCTGGGAGACCATGCCTGTCCCCTCCCAGGTCACGGGGAGACCACCTTCACTGAGAGGTAACCAACATTCCGGTGACGCTGTGTGCTGTTAAGATGCAGACACGGCGATCCGATTCCCGTGGATGTTGGGAGGTGACGGTCGCGGTGGCTGGGTTAACGCCCCCCTCGTCTCACGCAGTGAGTTTCCTGTGAACTGGGAACACTTAGAACCTCCACGTATTTCATGCAGTTTGTTAACCAGTACGGAGTCCCCGGAGTTATCCACCCGCTGGAGGCTGATGCGTGACTTGTGCAAAGGGGGCCTTCGCAGCCCCGGCTTTGTCCAGAAGGTCGTCTGGACGGTCCTCCTGCTGTTTGGCCGTTTGGTCGATTTGCATATTATGCTTTTATGATGATAGATAAGTGGATCTCTGTATCATTAGACCCGCTTCACCCATGTCTCACTCCAGTCCCCCCACAGCTACCCTACTTCCTGTTTCTACAAGTTCAGCCTTTTAGGTCCCACTGTATGCCTGAACCACATCTTCTCCATCCATCCATCCACCCATCTATCCTCCATCCATCATCCATCCATCCATTATCCATCATCCATCATCTATCCATCCACAATTCATCATCCATCCATCCATCATCCATCATCCATCCATCCATCCATCCATCCATCCATCATCCATTCATCCATCATCCATCATCCATCCATCCATCATCCATCCATCTATCATCCATCCATCATCCATCTATCCATCCACAATCCATGATCCATCTATCCATCCATCCATCATCCATCCATCCATCCATCCATTCATCCATCATCCATCCATCATCCATCCATCATCTATCATCTATCCATCCATCCATCATCCATCCATCCATCCATCCACCCATTCATCCACCCATCATCCATTCATCATCCATCCATCCATCCATCCATCATCCATCATCCATCCATCCATCATCCATCATCCATCATCTATCCATCCACAATTCATCATCCATCCATCATCCATCCATCCATCCATCCATCCATCATCCATTCATCCATCATCCATCATCCATCCATCCATCATCCATCCATCTATCATCCATCCATCATCCATCTATCCATCCACAATCCATGATCCATCCATCAATCCATCCATCATCCATCCATCCATCCATCCATCATCCATCATCCATCATTCATCCACGGACGGACACCTAGGTTGTTTCCACGTCTTGGCTGTTGGGAGTAATGCTGCAGTGAGCATGGGGTTACAGAGGTCTCTTCATGATAGTGATTCCACTTCCTTCGAATACGTGCCCGGAAGTGGCATTGCTGGGTCATATGATAGCTCTGCTCTTCGTTTTTTGAGGCGTCTCCACACTCTTTTCCATTGTGGCTCCCCTCACCACTTGTGCGAGGGGCCCCTTTTCTCCACGTCCTTGGCAACACGTGTGATCTCCTGTCTCTTTGGTGACAGACATTCCAATCAGTATGAAGTGGTCTGTCGTGTGGTTTTTAGTTTGACTCCCCTGATGACTGGTGATGTTGAGCACCTTTTCATATACCCTTTGGCCAACTCTGTATGTTTCTAGTAATAGACGTGTTGAATGACCTATTGCATGTCGGTATAAGCTCTCACCACATAATCATGTATGTGATTTTTAGTTGTCTTTAGTCATAGTTTAAAATTTGTTAATGTTTTATTTCAGATTTGGCCTAAGTGTCTATATGATACACAATGGACCCTTGAACAACATAGGAGGCACCGACCCCTCACACAGCCAGAACTTCATGTATTACTATTTTTTGTTGTTTATTAATTCTCACCTGAGGTTATTTTTTCACCTTGATTTTTTTTTAAGGGAGAGTGGAAGGGAAGGGGAGAAACACAGAGGAAGAAACATCAATGTGAGGGAGACTCATTGATTGGTTGCAACCCACATGCGCCCCAACCAGGGCCAGGGGTCAAGCCTGCAATCCAGATATGTGGCCTTGACCAGAATTAACCCTGGCCCCGCCCTCCTGTGTGCCTTGGCCACCAGCTTCCCGGATGACAGATCCTGATGGGTTAACTGCCCGGAGTCCTGGCCTGGCTGCTGCTCTGTGAAGGTGGCTTAGAATACGGTCGCCTGGGCCCCCAGGCCTGGCACAGGCTGCGTGGGGACTTGAGCAGCCGCGAGGATCCAGATGAAGCAATTAACCTTGATGTCATTGTCATTATTAAGCTACTTTAGCCAAAGGAACTAATTTTCCCGCAGGATGTCGGGCCGAAATCACGTCCACTCTCCTGAAGCTATCCACGTTGGAAATGTTAACAGGAATTACACTCTGGTGTTTAATAACCCCCTAGCCCCGGCTCCCTGTCAATCTTGGGCAGTGGGTACGATGGTGATGACAGTGATAATGGAGATTTTGGAGATGGTGATGGTGGTGGTGACGGTGGTGATGATGTTGGTGGTGATGATGGTGGAGATGGTGATGATGATGGTGGTGATGGTGGAGATAGTGATGATAATGGTGATGATGGTGATGATAATGGTAATGATGATGGTGGTGATGATGGAAAAGATGGTGATGATGATGGTGATGATGGTGGTGGTGATGATGGTGGTGATGATGGTGGTGGTGATGATGGTGGTGGTGATGATGATGATGATGGTGATGATGGAAAAGATGGTGGTGGTGATGGTGGAGATAGTGATGATAATGGTGATGATGGTGGTGATAATAGTGGTGATGGTGATAATGGTGATGATGATGGTGGTGATGATGATGGTGATGATGATGATGGTGGTGATGAGGGAAAAGATGGTGATGATGATGGTGATAATAGTGGTGATGATGGTGATAATGGTGATGATGATGGTGGTGGTGATGGTGGTGGTGATGGTGGAGATAGTGATGATAATGGTGATGATGGTAGTGATGATGATGTGATGATGATGATGGAGGAGATGGTGATGATGATGGTGATGATGGTAGAGATGGTGATGATGGTGGTGATGATGATGATGGTGGTGATGATGGTGATGATGATGGTGGTGGTGTTGGTGGTAATGATGGTGGTGATGATGATGGTGGAGATGGTGATTATGGTGGTGATGATGGTGATGATGATGATGGTGGTGATGATGGTGATGATGATGGTGGTGGTGTTGGTGGTAATGATGGTGGTGATGATGATGGTGGAGATGGTGATGATGGTGGTGATGATGGTGGTGATGATGATGATGGTGGAGATGGTAGTGATGATGGTGGTGGTGGCAGTGACCAGAACAATGAGAGGTGATGATGCTGACAGTAGAGACTGGGAGTAATCATAGTGGGTGATAGAGATGATGGTGGCGACAGTGGATGAAGGACGCCAGGGGTGCATATGTTGGACAGCAGGAAACAGATCTCCGTGAGGGTTTCTGTCGGGGCCACAGAAGAGAGACAGACACATTTCAACGCTCACGGCTCTAACAGGCTCTCAATTTCCTTCTGATGTGACCCAGGAAATGTCAAATCCCATCTGTGGTCCGATGAATAATGGTCAGTTCTTACAGGATTTAGTCCCTTCCCCGGGCCCAGGCTCACCGTTCACAACTCGCTTCCCCATTGAGGACGTGCCATTCCCCAGAGGTCCTCCCTGCTGAGCCGGAGCACGGCCCTCGGGGCAGCGGGCAGGTGAGTGCCCCTGCCTGCGACTCATACCGAGGTGGAGCCGCCAGCTAAACGCATGAACCCCCGCGGGGGACCTGGCTTTCCAGGCGCTTGTCAGCCTTTATTTAAAGAGAAAGAAAAACTCCGACGCAGAGAAGGAGTGCGCTGGCTCCGCGCGCCCTCCCCGGGGGGCCGGAGGGTAATGACGCTTGTACCGCTTGTACCGAGGTTGTTGCTTCTGTCGAGCACACCTACGAGCAGCACTATTTCTTAAGACGTTATAATGCGGCCGTGAAATGCGCGCCCGGGGCGAAAACACCGTGGGTCCGGCGTCAGCCGCGAGCCCTCCGTGGGACAGCCTCTCACTCACGTGTGAGACTCACGCTGGGAACGGGACACCGACGCCGAGGCGGGCCTTGGCAGCAGCTGCGTTTTTCTGCCCCAGAACCTGGTGTGACAGGAACGCAGAGACTGGACGTCTGCCAGTGGGACTTGTGTCCTGGTGGCGTTTCCGGGGGGACCCCAGCCCAAGGTGTCTCCCGCCACCCCTCCCCCGCCTCCGCAGTGTCCCCACCCCTGCTGGCCCTGCGCCCGCCAGGCCGCCTTCTTACAACAAACAAGTGGACCGTTTTCTTTTTCCTTTTCTTCCCCTTCTTTTTTTTTTTATATATTTTATTTATTTTTTACAGAGAGGGACAGAAAGTTAGAAACATCGATGAGAGAGAAACATCCATCAGCTGCCTCCTGCACACCCCCCCACCGGGAATGTGTCCACAAGCCAAGGTACATGACCCTGACCGGAATCGAACCCGGGACCCCCCCCCCAGTCCGCAGGCCGATGCTCTATCCACTGAGCCAAACCGGTCTTGGCCTTCTTCCCCTTCTTAAGGCACGCCCTCCAACATGTCATGTAAGAAGAAGAAAAAGAAGATAAGACATAGGAACAGAAAAAGGCAATAAATACGTATCTGTCAACAACGGAGTCTAAAAATAAAAATAAATAAGAAATCTGATGAACAGAATGAACTGGCGAGTAAAATAGAATCAGAGGCACGGAAATGGAATGGACTGAGGGTTGTCAGAGGGAGGGGGCGGGGCGGGAAGAGATTGGACAAAGAGCTTGTGTGCACAGACAACGGGGTTGGGGGGAGTGTGTGGGGTGGGGCAGGAACCTGGTGAAGGGGGGCAATTGCAGGAGGAGAGGGGGATCAGTAATAATCTCAACAATAAAGATAAAAAAAAATTAAAAAAGGAAACAATTAGAAAATGTAAACAGGCCTCTAGCCATGAAAGAAGTGAAACTTGGAAACGGACAATCTGCCCTCAAAGAAAAGCCGGATCCCAGGAGGCTTTGCAGAGAGTTCTAACAGATCCGGAGCAACAAACAACGTCAAAACACATAACTTCTCTCCGTGGTGACGGCGAAATGCCTCCCTGCCCGCTGGGGGCCGGCGTCTCCCCGAGACCAGAGCCCGGGACGCACTTCGTGAGCAGAGCCGATCGGGGGGTGACTTACGGGCACAGACAAGAGGACGCTTTGAGAGACGGCAGCTGCTCTGTCCAACTCCAGCCAAGGATGAACTCTGACCTCTGACCTCTGACCTCTGGCCCAGGGGAGCCGACCCCAGGAGGGACCTGCTCACATCCTCAGCCACTCCTGCTGACAGAACAGAGGAGGACAACCAGGGTGACCTCGACAGACAAGAAAGGATCTGATGCAACGGGACCCCAATCCTGCTTCGAACTCCGAGGGCTGGGGGAGAGGTGGGTGTTTTCTAATCCCGGAAGGGCCTCTGGGAGCGCCCAGCCCTGGCTCTGTGGGTGTGAGCCGAGCACACTCCCCCCCAGGGCGGGATGGAGCCCTGATCGTGGCTTTTACCCCTTCCGTCACCTTCTCTGGCCCCCAGCTGGGCTCAGGGGCACTCACCCTGCAGTCGGAAGTAGTGACCGTTATTGCAACAATGTTTGCCACTGCTGTCATTGCAACAATGTTGCCACTGCTGTCATTGCAACAATGTTGCCACTGCTGTCATTGCAACAATGTTGCCACTGCCCTTGAGCCAAGGAGGGCTGTGGCCCTGCCTTAAGGAGCTCATGTTCTAAAGGGGATGGAGGGAGACACCTTGTGGACAAACCGGACTCAGGAACCCCACGGTACGGCGTCCGCCTCTCCCCATCCACCCCCCGCCCCGGGTTCCTCCTCTTGCTCCAGGAAAACTCAACTTTCTATTAACAAAATCTTTTTTTATTGATTTCAGAGAGGAAGGGAGAGGGAGAGGAGATAGAAACATGAATGAGGAGAGCCAGTGTGGCTCCGAGGTTGAGCATCGACCTATGAACCTGGAGGTCATGGGTCGATTCCCATCAGGGGCATGGGCCCCGGGGTAATGGGCTCGAAGCCCAGTGCGGGGTGTGCGGGCGGCAGCTGCTCGGCGATTCTCTCTCAGCATCGATGCTTCTGTCTCTCTCTCTGCCTTCTTTTCTCTGGCATTAGTAAAAAAACAGGTTTTGAAAGAGAAAGGTTAATGAAAACTAAATAAAAAAATGAAGGCGCCGCTGGTTTCCTGCCAGGCCCGGCGGGTCAGCTGCCGGCTCTCTGTGTTAGTGTGCAGCGGGTCCTGGGCTCCAGCCGCCTTCTTGCACTGTTTCAAACGGGAAGTGGTCACGCTGTCCCTCCGCTCGACGCTCTGGGGAAGGCAGGCTCCTGGTCCCTTTGCCACGGCTGTGTGTCCCGCCCACAGGCTTGGGAGGCCTTGCGGAGCGAGGCTGTGATTAGCAGCGACGGCCCTCCCGGGGCCTCAGAGCCCTCTGTCCCCCGAAATCTGTGTGGGGTCAATTGTCGGCGGAGCTTCAGCCAGCGCTGTCCCTTCAGATCATTCCGTGCGGGAGCCAACAAAGCGTCTTTTTACAGCAGAGCCGTGGGCTCCCTCCTGAGCGGGAGCGGCTGAGCGCGGAGGCTGCTCCTGCCTGTGATCCGCTCCCCCTGCAGCCCCAAGGTGACTGGCTCTTAATTACCCTCGTCCCTCCTCGACCCTCCCCGACCCTCCCCTTCTCTCCCCGACCCTCCCTGACCCTTCCTGACCCTCCCTGACCCTCCCTAACCCTCCCCGACCCTCCTCAACTCTCCCCGTCCCTCCCCATCCCTCCCTGAGCCTCCCCTTCTCTCCCTGACCCTCCCCGACCCTCCTCAACTCTCCCCGTCCCTCCCCATCCCTCCCTGACCCTCCCCTTCTCTCCCCGACCCTCCCCTTCTCTCCCCCACCCTCCCCAACCCTCCCTGACCCTCCCCAACCCTCCTCAACTCTCCCCGTCCCTCCCCATCCCTCCCTGAGCCTCCCCTTCCCTCCCTGACCCTCCCTGTCCCTCCCCAACCCTCCCCTTCTCTCCCCGACCCTCCCCTTCTCTCCCTGACCCTCCCCGACCCTCCCCGACCCTCCCCTTCTCTCCCTGACCCTCCCCGACCCTCCTCAACTCTCCCCGTCCCTCCCCATCCCTTCCCGACCCTCCCCTTCCCTCCCTGACTCTTCCCGTCCCTCCCCAACCCTCCCCGTCCCTCCTCATTCCTCCTGATAGAGGTGACCATATCCACCCCCTCTCCTACACAGGTGGTTGTGTCCCTCCTGTCCCCGGCTCAGCTGGACAGTGTGAGCCGAGTCCCTGCGGGCCAGTCGTGTGAACAGCACCTGAGGAAGAGGCCACGCCCGGACAGGGAAGTCCTGCGATGGCAGCCAGGAGGGATCTGGTGTCGGGATGGGGAGAGACCGACTCTTCACTCCCGTCCTCGGCTCCGGCACCGCTCAGGTTCGGTGTGGGGTTCGCTCAGCCTCTGTGAAGAAGGAGCGGAGGCAGCGAGGCCCAGAGACCACAGCCTGTGGGTGGTTACAGGGCGCCCTGCGGGCCGCGGGCCCCCGGTCCCTGTGCCGGGCTCCCTGCACGGCTCTCCGGCAACACCTCCTTTCTCTCAGCAGCGGGACAGAGAACCTTAGCGTGTGACGGCGTTTCCTCTGCCTGTGCACAGGTGTGGGAGCACACGCATGATGTATACACATGCATGCCTGTGTGGGGTGTCTCTGCACGTGTGTGCATGTGTGTGCATGCGTGTGCGTGCAGGTGTGAGGAGCTTCCTAGTGGAGGGGCCACGTGTGCAGTGGACACACACGCAGAGGGCAGGCACCTGCTGGATCAGATGCCACGCGGCTTCCCGCGCTCCCAGCAGTCTCGTCCTTCACCCGGGAGCGAACAAGCTCACGGTCTAGCCGGTGGGGTGCGGGCTGGGCACCATGAGTCCCATGGGCCTGTCCCGGGACCTCCTTCATCCAGGCATCACCTCTGGGCCCAGGAGCCCCTCCTTCCAGCCATGTCCTTGGTACCCTGGACCCCAGGCCGCTGGAGCCCAGACTCTGAGGCCCCCACACCCCCCAGCCCTCCAATCCTCCCGCCCCCCCGCCCCCAGGTCTCCAGGTCTCTGGCCCCCATGGTCCCCTGGCCCCCGCCCCCGGCCTCCGGCCCTCAGGACCGGTGACAGCAAACACTCCGAGTGCCAGAAGCAACCTTGTTCCCCGTCCCTCGGAGGTCAATCTGGCACATCCGCGTTGAAATAGAACTTCTACGTATCTCAATAATTACATCAATGGATCTTAATCTGGGTATTTAAAATTCAGCAAGACAGGCCCAGCACAGAACAAAGGCCCACAAACCATCTTAATGGCCGCAAGCTGCTCCCTGGCCCGCAGGTGTCCCTGGGAGGGGCGGCGGTCCAGGCGGGTCTGGGCTGGAGGCTCTGCTCAGGGCCTCGCCTCTCCAGGCGCCTATAACCCTGACCGGACGGCCTGTCCATTCCCCCCCAGGGCTCAGAAACACTTATTCACTCAAAGAACATGTCCTGTGAAGGTCATGCGAAGGTCACGAGAGCCCTGTGAAGGTCATATGAACCCCGTGAAGGTCATGTGAACCCTGTGAAGGACGTGTGAATCATGTGAAGGTCATGTGAACACTGTGAAGTTCATGTGAACCCTGTGAGAGTCATGTGAACCCTGTGAAGGTCATGTGAACACTGTGAAGGCCATGTGAGCCATGTGAAGGTCATGTGAACACTGTGAAGTTCATGTGAACCCTGTGAGAGTCATGTGAACCCCGTGAAAGTCATGTGAACCCTGTGAAGGTCATGTGAACCCTGTGAAGGCCGTGTGAATCATGTGAAGGTCATGTGAACACTGTGAAGTTCATGTGAACCCTGTGAGAGTCATGTGAACCCTGTGAAGGTCATGTGAACACTGTGAAGTTCATGTGAACCCTGTGAGAGTCATGTGAACCCTGTGAAAGTCATGTGAACCCTGTGAAGGTCATGTGAACCCTGTGAAGGCCGTGTGAATCATGTGATGGTCATGTGAACACTGTGAAGTTTATGTGAACCCTGTGAGAGTCATGTGAACCCTGTGAAAGTCATGTGAACCCTGTGAAGGTCATGTGAACCCTGTGAGAGTCATGTGAACCCTGTGAAAGTCATGTGAACCCTGTGAAGGTCATGTGAACCCTGTAAAGGCCGTGTGAATCATGTGATGGTCATGTGAACACTGTGAAGTTTATGTGAACCCTGTGAGAGACATGTGAACCCTGTGAAGGTCATGTGAACCCTATGAAAGTCTTCGAGGAGAAGGATGTGAGGGTGACACAGGGCCGTGGCCTTCACAGCGAGAGGCCTCGGATTTCAGTGGCTGGAGCTCCACACCGTGGCTGAGGAGGCCCTGCAGACCTTCCACATGGACACCCCCAGCCCGGCTAAGGGTCTGCAGGACCCAGGGAAGGGCGATCAGGGCAGGTAAGGGAGGGCGACCAGGGCGGGCAAGGGAGGGTGAACTCACTGTGGGTTTGGGCATGGCCATAGCCCCAGACAAAGGTCAAGGCAGCGTGTGACCCTGAGCAGCTCGGGCCACCAGCCTGGAGCAGTGACACCGTCCCCGTGGTCTCGAGTCCACGGCACCAGAATGGCAGAAAGAAGCCGGGTCCCTGTGTCCTGGTTCCGGGCTCCAGGGGCTACTGGGTTGGTGCCAGGCAGAGGAGGGTGGGCACAGGCCAGGGCGGGGCTGGCTCCAGCGACACTGCTGCCTTCCGTCTGCAGTGCCAGGTGAGGGTGAGATCCAACCCGGACCCTGACCTGGACCAGGACCCCGACCCGGACCCGGATCTGGACCCGGACCCTGACCCCACCTGGGACCTGGACCCCGACCTGGTCCTGGACCCAGACCCAGACCCCAAATTGAACTCAGGCCCGGACCCCAACCCGGACCTGGACCCAAACCCGGACCCCAACCCGGACCTGAACCCAAACCCGGACCCGGACTGAGACTTGGACTCAGAACTGGGCCTGGACCCGGACCTGGACCCGGACCCGGAACTGGACCTGGACCCGGACTCAGACCTGGACCCAGAACCGGACCTGGACCCAGACCCAACCTGGACCTGGATCTGGACTGGACCCGGACTGGACCTGGACCTGGACCCAGACCCGGACTGGACCTGGACCCAGACATGGACTGGACCCGGACTGGACCTGGACCTGGACCCGGACTGGACCTGGACCTGGACCCAGACCCGGACTGGACCTGGACCTGAACCCGGGACTGGCCTGCACCTGGACCTGGACCCGGACTGGACCTGGACCTGAACCCGGGACTGGCCTGCACCTGGACCCGGACCCAGACTGGACCTGGACCCTGACTGGACCTGGACCTGGACCCGGACTTGGACCTGGTAGGAATCCGGCTCCACCAGCCAGAGTCAGGCTGGCTGCTGGCAGTGCAGTGGCTGCCTGCGGGCTGGGGGAGGGGGGCTGCCTGAGGGGTTTGGGGGGGCTGAGGGGCTGGAGACAGTGGAAGCAGGTGTGTGGGAGCCGGACTTCCAACTGGTGCTGGGAGAACCCAGCCAGGCGCCTCCCGCAGGCGTGGCCCGGCCCGCAGGTGCGGGGAGCCACCGCGCCTTCCCGCGCCCCATCCCCCGCCCGGGCCCCCCTGGCGGAGCCGGCCGGTGTGTCCCGTCCCCGAGCTGTGCGTCCCTTTATGTACGTTCACCGCCAGATGTGAGCGCGTGCGTCCTGCGTGTAGAAGACGGGTGACAATACGATGGGGGGCTTAAACTCTAATTGTGAGGCTGACCTTATTAAAATTCCACTTCCCCCGTAATTAAAAAAACTAATTACTTTTCGTAATTGGACCAGAAATGGCATTTTCGGCCCATTAATATTCCGCGGCGCGGGAGCCGCCTGCTCCGCTGTCAGTCTCCGCTCCGCGCGCACCAAACATGCATCGGGGAGGACGGTTTGCATTTTAACAAGATGTGCATCCAGGCCGCTTTTACAAATAAAGTTTTAAATTGCTAATTAATTGGTGGGACGCGCTCTCCGCAACGCCTCCCCGGCGCGGCCGGCCGCCCCCCTCGGCCACGCTCGGCTGGGCCTCAAAGAGGCTGACGGTGGCTGCGGGAGGCGCGGGCGAGTCCGGGGCGAGAGCCCGTTTGTAATTAACGGAGCGAGCGCGGCGGAGAGAGCTTTAAAGAACGAAAACGTCAGACGTGCGGGCTGCCATGGCGACCGGTGCTGGGCGGCCCGAGGGCGGGGGTGTGTGTGCCCGAGATGGGGCCGGGCGTCCTCTTCCCTCGTCTGCACACACCTGTGCCCCTGAGCAACCGGAGGGGCCTGCTGGGACCCCAATGGCGGCTCTCTGCCCGCCCCCCCTCCCCAAGGACAGCCCCCCTGACCTGCAGCCAGAAGCCGGCCTGAGGCCCCTCTGTGTGGGCACGCGGCGGCAAGTGTGGACATCAGGAAGTCTGTGGCCATCAGGGTGGGCACTCGGTGGGCGGCTGGGTGGCTGTGGGAATTAGGGTGGTTGTGGGCGTCATGGTGGATGTGGGCGTCAGGGTGGATGTGGACGTTATGGTGGATGTGGACGTCAGGGTGGATGTGGACGTCATGGTGGACGTGGACGTTATGGTGGATGTGGGCGTCAGGGTGGATGTGGGCGTCAGGGTGGACGTGGACGTTATGGTGGATGTGGACGTCAGGGTGGATGTGGACGTCATGGTGGATGTGGACGTTATGGTGGATGTGGACGTTATGGTGGATGTGGACGTCAGGGTGGATGTGGACGTTATGGTGGATGTGGACGTTATGGTGGATGTGGACGTCATGGTGGATGTGGACGTTATGGTGGATGTGGACGTTAGGGTGGATGTGGGCGTCATGGTGGATGTGGACGTCAGGGTGGATGTGGACGTCAGGGTGGATGTGGACGTCATGGTGGCTGTGGACGTCAGGGTGGATGTGGACGTCATGGTGGATGTGGATGTTATGGTGGATGTGGATGTTATGGTGGATGTGGACGTTATGGTGGATGTGGATGTTATGGTGGATGTGGACGTTATGGTGGATGTGGGCATCATGGTGGATGTGGACGTTATGGTGGATGTGGACGTCAGGGTGGATGTGGACGTCATGGTGGATGTGGATGTTATGGTGGATGTGGATGTTATGGTGGATGTGGACGTTATGGTGGATGTGGATGTTATGGTGGATGTGGACGTCAGGGTGGATGTGGACGTCATGGTGGATGTGGATGTTATGGTGGATGTGGACGTCAGGGTGGATGTGGACGTTATGGTGGATGTGGACGTTATGGTGGATGTGGACGTTATGGTGGATGTGGATGTTATGGTGGATGTGGACGTCAGGGTGGATGTGGACGTCATGGTGGATGTGGATGTTATGGTGGATGTGGATGTTATGGTGGATGTGGACGTTATGGTGGATGTGGATGTTATGGTGGATGTGGACGTTATGGTGGATGTGGGCATCATGGTGGATGTGGACGTTATGGTGGATGTGGACGTCAGGGTGGATGTGGACGTTATGGTGGATGTGGATGTTATGGTGGATGTGGACGTTATGGTGGATGTGGGCATCATGGTGGATGTGGATGTTATGGTGGACGTGGATGTTATGGTGGATGTGGGCGTCAGGGTGGATGTGGACGTCAGGGTGGATGTGGGCGTCAGGGTGGATGTGGACGTCAGGGTGGATGTGGACGTCATGGTGGATGTGGACGTTATGGTGGATGTGGGCGTCAGGGTGGATGTGGGCGTCAGGGTGGATGTGGACGTCAGGGTGGATGTGGACGTCATGGTGGATGTGGACGTCATGGTGGATGTGGACGTTATGGTGGATGTGGACGTTATGGTGGATGTGGACGTCAGGGTGGATGTGGACGTTATGGTGGATGTGGACGTCATGGTGGATGTGGACGTTATGGTGGATGTGGACGTTAGGGTGGATGTGGGCGTCATGGTGGATGTGGACGTCATGGTGGATGTGGACGTCAGGGTGGATGTGGACGTCATGGTGGATGTGGACGTCAGGGTGGATGTGGACGTCATGGTGGCTGTGGACGTCAGGGTGGATGTGGACGTCATGGTGGATGTGGATGTTATGGTGGATGTGGATGTTATGGTGGATGTGGACGTTATGGTGGATGTGGATGTTATGGTGGATGTGGACGTTATGGTGGATGTGGGCATCATGGTGGATGTGGACGTTATGGTGGATGTGGACGTCAGGGTGGATGTGGACGTCATGGTGGATGTGGACGTTATGGTGGATGTGGACGTTATGGTGGATGTGGACGTTATGGTGGATGTGGACGTTATGGTGGATGTGGGCGTCAGGGTGGATGTGGACGTTATGGTGGATGTGGACGTTATGGTGGATGTGGACGTTATGGTGGATGTGGACGTTATGGTGGATGTGGGCGTCAGGGTGGATGTGGACGTTATGGTGGATGTGGACGTTATGGTGGATGTGGACGTTATGGTGGATGTGGGCGTCAGGGTGGATGTGGACGTTATGGTGGATGTGGACGTTATGGTGGATGTGGACGTCATGGTGGATGTGGGCGTCAGGGTGGATGTGGACGTCATGGTGGATGTGGACGTTATGGTGGATGTGGACGTCATGGTGGATGTGGGCGTCAGGGTGGATGTGGACGTCAGGGTGGATGTGGATGTTATGGTGGATGTGGGCGTCAGGGTGGATGTGGACGTCATGGTGGATGTGGACGTTATGGTGGATGTGGACGTTATGGTGGATGTGGACGTTATGGTGGATGTGGACGTTATGGTGGATGTGGGCGTCAGGGTGGATGTGGACGTTATGGTGGATGTGGACGTTATGGTGGATGTGGACGTTATGGTGGATGTGGGCGTCAGGGTGGATGTGGACGTTATGGTGGATGTGGATGTTATGGTGGATGTGGACGTCATGGTGGATGTGGGCGTCAGGGTGGATGTGGACGTCATGGTGGATGTGGACGTTATGGTGGATGTGGACGTTATGGTGGATGTGGACGTTATGGTGGATGTGGGCGTCAGGGTGGATGTGGACGTTATGGTGGATGTGGACGTCATGGTGGATGTGGACATCAGGGTGGATGTGGACGTTATGGTGGATGTGGGCGTCAGGGTGGCTGTGGGCGAGGCTGCGTTCTTAATCTCCATGTTCATCGCCCTAACACCCCCCCACCTCCATTCTTGGCTGCACAGATCTGCCCGGCAGCCAGACCAGCTGGCCCCTTTGTGGGGTGGAATCTGAGAAGCACCGAGGTCACCCGGCTCCTGCCTGCGCCCGCGCCCCCGAATCCAGCACGGCACAGCCGCTGCCTGTCCTCCTGGCAGCGTCCCCATGCGGGCACGGCCCCCGGAGCCCGCCGGCCTGCTGGCGCTTTCCTCCGAGCGGATGTGCACCCCGATCCCAGGGCCCATCCCCGAGGCTGCACCTGCTCAGCGGTTTAGAGGACGCAGCCTTTCGGGAAATAACTGCATAGTGAGATTACCATATGCAAATGAATATGCAAATGCACAGCATAAGCGCAGGACACGGAATTCCGTGGGAGGGTTGTTCCCGAGGCCGGCAGGCTGTGCTGAGTCTGGCAGGAAGGAGGCTGCACCGAGGCCGTAAACAGAGCAGACCGGCCGATCCATCGGCTCTCGATCCGCTCTCCACCCCACGCCTCGCCGCCCGCATTTCCGTGCCGGCTCCCGGCGGCCGAATCATGCAAATGAGACCGCGGGCCGCGTGCAGCCGGATGGAGCGCCCGGGAGCGCTTGGCGAGCGATTGCTTTTTTATGTCTCCCCGGTCCCCCAGCATTTGGGCCGGCCGGGCCCGCATTGCCGTGCTCTCTCCGGCTCTCCGGCCTGCTTTTACCGGCTCCTTTAGTTTATTTTTATTGTTTTTATTGACTTGGGAGAGGGAGGGAGAAGGGGGGAGAGAGAGAGACCGAAACGTCCAGGATGAGAGAGCATCTGGGATCGGCTGCCTCCTGCACACCCCCTGCTGGGGCCACGTCCGAAACCACGCGTGTGGCCTGACCGGGAATCAGCCGTGACCTCCTCCTGTTCCTAGGTTGACGCACAGCCGCTGAGCCACCTGGGGCTCCACTGAGCCGGCTGGTTTTAGACGGCGGAGGGCAGGCGGGACTCACCCCAGCCTGCCTCGGGTGCGTGGAGGGAGGAGATGAGATCGAGGGGGAGGGCCTGCCCGGCGCGGCTCCCTGGTTGAGCTTCGACCTATGAGCCAGGAGGTCAGGGTTCGATTCCCCTTCAGGGCACAGGCCCGGGGTGTGGGCTCCGTCCCAAATTGGGGCCATGCTGGAGGCAGCTGGCCCATGACTCTCTCTCACCATGGACACTTCCATCCCTCTCTCCATTTCCGTTCCTCTGTCTGAAATAAACAATAAAATAAAAGATTGAGGCTGAGGGGTGGAAATGGGCTAAAGTGGCCTTTTCTTTCTTTCTTTCTTTCTCCTTTCTTTCTTTCTCTTTCTTTCTTTCCCTTCCTTCCTTCCTTCCTTCCTTCTTCTTCCTTCCTTCCTTTCTTCCTTTCTCCCTTCCTTCCTTTCTTCCTTTCTCCCTTCCTTCCTTCCTTCCTTCCTTCCTTTCTTTCTTCCTTTCTTCCTTCGTTCCTTCCTTCCTTCCTTTTTCTTCCTTCCTTCCTTTCTTCCTTCCTTCCTTCCTTCCTTCCTTCCTTCCTTCCTTTCTCTTTCTTTCTTTCTTTCGTTCTTTCTTTCTTTCTTCTTTTAAAAAGGAGCCTTATCTAAGGGGACTTTATTTTTTTTAATATATTTTATTGATTTTTTTTTTTTACAGGTGGAAGGGAGAGGGATAGAAAGTCAGAAACATCGATGAGAGAGAAACATCCATCAGCTGCCTTTTGCACGCCCCCCACTGGGGATGTGCCCGCAGCCAAGGCACATGCCCTTGACCGGAACCGAACCCGGCACCCTTCCGTCCGCAGGCCGACGCTCTGTCCGCTGAGCCACACCCGTTTCGGCGGCTTTTTCTTTAACTTTAGAAATTGCACCAAGTCCCGACTCTATGCTCTTCTCGCGGTCAGCCGGCCCGGCGGGGTGGGAGCGTGTGCAGGGGCGTGCGGGGGGGTCACCGCGCTCGGAGGGGACCGCGTGGGGACCCGGGGACACGGGGCGCTCCCGGCTGATCCGGGCGGCCCACGGCAGCTCCGGAGGAAGGACGAGGAGCGGCAGGCACATGCGTGAAACGCCAGGCTGGCGAGCGACCTCGACTTCCCGCCGCTCAGTGCCGGGCAGCCTCATCTGGGTTCCTCTGTGAAGGCCCCCCTCCCCCCAATGCCAGCTCCGGAGGCGGGGTCGCCGGCGCTCAGGGAATCCCACCACCATGGGCCCCCGGTCTCCAGTCCCCCCCCCCCCACCCCCCGGGCCAGCTCTGACTGTGCCCGAGCGAGTCGGGTGCGGGGTGCTGTCCCCAGCTCCCGGCCTCCGGGGGAGCAAAGGAGCCCTGGGAACATGTCCGTGTGTCACTTTACTAAGAATAAAACCCCAGCCCCCCCCCCCCCCACAGGCCGCCCCTCCTGCCCCGGGGTCCGGACGCGTGAAGAAGGGGGGACCCCTGCCCTGGGATGAGGCCCCCCCCCCCCCCCCCGCCTCCCCCCAGGCCGGGCTGAGCGAGTTCTGAGCCGCACGCTGGCGGCTGTCAGTCCCGGACGGACGGAGAGAATCGCAGGGACAAATGGCGGGGTTGGCCCGCTTGGCATGGCTGCGAGAGGAATGCTGAGAAGCCGTAAACACGGCCCCACGGCTCCCGGTCCGCTCACCACGCGCTGAAGACGGGGCGCGTTAATGGGGGGCCGGCCCTGGGGGGACGTAGAGATTGGGTTTCAGTCGGCCGGTTCGCGGGACTTATCTCAGCCGGGAGCCGGCTTTCTCGCCGAAACGCGGTGTCAAGTGGAATTAAGAAGCTCGGGCAGAGTCATTTTCCTTAAGAAATTGGAGTTAAAAACCCGTGGCTGGGACCCGCCGCTTCTCTTGGTGGCGGCGGCGGCTTGGGACCTCAGAGGAGCTTGGAGGTCACTGGGGTCAAGGATGAGGCCGAGGAGGACCGGAGGCGCTCAGACGGGCCAGGAGCCCAGGGCAGGCGGAGGCAGGCAGGCCCCCCCTGCACCCCCAACCTACACCTGCCAGGGAGGGAGCTGGAGGGAGTGCCCCCACATTCCACTCCCCCCGCCCCCGCCCCCTGCACCTGCTCCAGGCCGCTCGCTCTGCCTGTGCAGCCCCTGGCTGGTTCCCTGTCTTTGTGCTGGGTTTTGCTTCCAACGCGCAGGAGCCACGTCCCTGCCTCAAAACACACCCTGCTTTTCTGTAAAATGCGTCAAGGTTTCCGCTCGCTCCCCGCCCGCTCCCCGCCCGCTCCCCGCCCGCTCCCCGCCCGCTCCCCGCGTCCTCCGTGCGCTCCCCCTCCTGCCCCGAACTCCTCTCTCTGTGGCCACGGTGCGGTGCGGGGCGAACCCCGGACACACAGGAAGTTCCCTCTCCTTCCGGGTCGGAGACAGCCCTGAGCTCAGCCCCACTTCCTCGGGATGCGCCCCCGTGGCCGGCGTCGGAGGCTGTCACCCCGTCGCTCTGCGTCCCTGTTGGGTGAGGCCGTTCACCTCAGGCCCGACCGACCGCCTGGGGCAAAGGGCCCTTCCCCCTTTTGTAAAATTTCTACAAAATACACTAGGGTCCTGGTGCATGAAATTTGTGCCCTGGGGGTGGGTGGTCCCTCAACCCAACCTGCCACCTCTCACATACTGGGAGCCCTCAGGGGATGTCCAACGGATGGCTCACCCCCAGCCTGCCCAAGGCCTAAAGCCTCGTCCTGCTCAGCTCAGCCCCGGCTGCCTGGGACCACCCGGCCCTGGGGGCTGGGTGCTCGCCGAAACCGCCATTACATCTCCACACCCTGGCCTGGCGCTCGCACCACTTGGCCCCGCCCCTGCTCCTGATTGGCTGGTAGCATAGCCAATCAGGAGCAAAGGTATGGTCAAATTTGCATGTTTCTCTTTTATTATATAGGATTTTATTTAGCCCAGACCGGTGTGGCTCAGTGGATAGAGCGTCAGACTGCAGACAGAAGGGTCCCGGGTTCGATTCCGGTCAAGGGCATGTACCTTGGCTGTGGGCACATCCCCAGTGGGGGGCGTGCAAGAGGCAGCTGATGGATGTTTCTCTCTCATCGATGTTTCTGACTTTCTATCCCTCACCCTTCCTCCTGTAAAAAAAAAAAAATCAATGAAATATATATTAAAAAAAAGAGAGAGAAAAAGAAAAGAGGAGGAGGTGAGTGGTGCCCGCACCAGCACCGGGTCAGAGAGCGGTGGCCTGGGCTCCCTCCCCCAGGGGGGGCGGGGAGGGGGGAGGGAGAGGGAGAGGTGATGGGGGCAGCGGTGAGCTGTCAGCACGCTCAGCCCTCCTGCAGGGGTCCTGCTGATTAACAAGATTCGGCCGCCCTTGCTCCGGATCATCTCTCGCTTTCCCCCGTAAATCCTCGCAACGACATGTAGATAAATTCTCGAGATCACGAGGGCTCCACGCGAGACGGTTTCATCATCGCGCCACGTAACTAATTTATTAGTCGCAATTACAACGCAGGCCGGAGCGCTCCAGGACCGTCAGAACCCGCGCTCAATTATTCATCGGGATTTAATTAAAAAGCCCACTGAATTAATAACGAACGGCCTGGGGATGGATGGAGCGGAGACTCGCAGAGTTCCGACCAACTTTTCTCCGACTCAGGGATTAAGTTTCCTCCTCTGGGCCGAACCCTGAGCCCCTCCTCGCTGGTGTGTGCGGGGTGGGGCAGGGACACTCAGACCACAGCGGGTGGCCCCCCCAAACCTCCAGCCCTTCCTCCCCCTGGTGTGTGTGTGTTTGTGGGGTGTGTGTGTGTGTTTTTGTGGGGTGTGTGTGTGTGTGTTTGTGGGGTGTGTGTGTTTTTGTGGGGTGTGTGTGTGTTTTTGTGGGGTGTGTGTGTGTTTTTGTGGGGTGTGTGTGTGTGTTTTTGTGGGGTGTGTGTGTGTGTTTTTGTGGGGGGTGTGTGTGTTTGTGGGGTGTGTGTGTTTTTGTGGGGTGTGTGTGTGTGTTTGTGGGGGGTGTGTGTGTTTTTGTGGGGGGTGTGTGTGTGTTTTTGTGGGATGTGTGTGTGTTTTTGTGGTGTGTGTGTGTTTGTGGGGTGTGTGTGAGTGTGTGTGGGGTGTGTGTGTGTTTGTGGGGTGTGTGTGTGTGTTTGTGGGGTGTGTGTGTTTTTGTGGGGTGTGTGTGTGTGTTTGTGGGATGTGTGTGTGTTTGTGGGGTGTGTGTGTGTGTGTGTGTGGGATGTGTGTGTGTGTTTGTGGGGTGTGTGTGTGTGTTTGTGGGGTGTGTGTGTTTTTGTGGGGTGTGTGTGTGTGTTTGTGGGGTGTGTGTGAGTGTGTGGGGTGTGTGTGTGTGTTTGTGGGGGTGTGTGTGTTTTTGTGGGGTGTGTGTGTGTGTTTTTGTGGGATGTGTGTGTGTTTTTGTGGTGTGTGTGTGTTTGTGGGGTGTGTGTGAGTGTGTGGGGGGTGTGTGTGTGTTTGTGGGGTGTGTGTGTGTGTGTGTGTGTGGTCTCCCACCGGCCTGAGCCCTCTCTAACTCGGGGTTCCAGCCTCCGCAGGCCCGGGTCCCGGAGGATAACTCACGGACCGTCCCCCTCGCTGGCTGGCGGCTCCGGCCCCTGGAGCTCCCGGGGCCGGCTGGGACCCGAGTGGACAGTGTGGCTGAGATGCCCTGCCGGTACCTGGACCTCCGGGAACCGGGGCCACGCTGCAGCCCAGCCCCACCATGGTGACCGCCCCACGGCCAGGCCTGCCCGGGAGCTCCCTCTGGATGCAGGGAGAATGTGTCCATCCCGTCCTGGAGGGGACGCAGCCCCGGGGGGAGCGAGAGGAGGGCTGGGCGTGGCGGGGAGCGGCCTGGGGGTGGGGGAGCGTGGGTGTGGGAGGCTCTCAGGAGGCCCTGAGACGAAGGACAGAGAGCTCATGGCCGGGCGGTTCCTGGCGCTGGTGGGCCTGTTGGGGAGACCGAGGTGGCCGCTGCTGATGACTCACGCGTCTCACTCTCCTCTGCGGGGCGTCCGGCTCCAGAGCCACCGCTGTGTCAGTTACTCATCAACAGCAGATGGAGTGAGGCCGCACATCACCACCCACAGGCGGGGGTGGGGGTGCCACCGCCTGGTCTGAGCAGGGAAATCACCGCGTGGGCATCTGCTGGGTGTGGGCGGGCTCCCCGCCAAAGGTCTGAGGAAGCCAGTGCCGGTCGCCCTGGGTCTGTCCTGTATCCATTGACGCTTCCTGAGCGGCGCTGACCCATTGTACGTCTCCCGTGTCCGTCACCGCTGAGCAAGCGGAGGATGTCAACAGACCCAGGGCAGTGAGTGCCGAGCAACACTTCTCTCCTCCTCCCTCCTCCCTCCTCCCCTCCCTTATCTTCTCATTCTCCTCCTCCTGCTCTTCCTTCTTCCATTTATCCACCATCTATCCACCATCCACCCATCATCCATCCATCCACCATTCATCCACCATCCACCTATCCATCATCCACCCATTCACCATCCATCCATTCATCCATCCATCCACCATCCATCCACCATCCATCCTCATCCATCATACATCATCCACCATCCATCATCCATCCACCATTCATCCGCCCATCCATCATCCATCCATCCACCATCCACCATCTATCCATCATGCATCATCCATCCATTCACTATGCATCCATCCAACCATCCATCTGTCCAACCAACCATCCATCCACCCACCCATCCATCATTCACCATCCATCCATCATCCATCCACCATTCATCCACCATCCACTCACCATCCATCCATCCATCCATCATCTATCCACCATTCATCCACCATCCACACACTATCCACCCACCATCCAGCTAACATCCACCCATCATCCATCCACCATCCATCCACCATCCATCCACCCATCCATCATCCATCATCCATCCATCATCCATCCACCATCCATCCATCCATCCATCCTCCATCCACCATCCATCCATCCATCCTCCATCCACCATCCATCCACCATCCATCCATCCATCCTCCATCCATCATCCATTCACCATCCATCCATCCACCCATCCATCATCCATCATCCATCATCCATCCACCCATCCATCATCCATCCACCATCCACCCATCCATCATCCATCATCCATTATCCATCCACCATCCATCCATCCACCCATCCACCATCCATCCATCCATCCATCCATCCACCATCCACCATCCATCCATCATCCATCCACCATTCATCCATCATCTATCCATCCATCCATCTACCATCATCCATCCACCACCCACCCCCCCACTCACCTGTCCATCTTCCACAATGGGATGCTCATACCCAACAACAGTCACTGTCATCTCGGATGGTTTATAATTTCCTGTCCGCATTCACCGCTCCTCTGCTGTAAGTCCGGTTTACACTTTGAGTTTGGTGGCCATTTCCAGGTTGCTATTTTCCACGGCGGTTCATCTTCCTCACGGAGCAAGTCCTGTCTTCCCATGAGACCCTCCCCCGCACTTCCTGGGGCTGCTGGCTGGCGGGGGCTCCCTCGGTCTGCGGGGTTCTCCGTCCTTCCCCGGGGGAGCCTGCCCTCGGCGGCCGCATCCCGCCGGGCGTGGACGTGGTGTCCGGATCGAAGGGTCGGCTGCCCCCGCCCCCGGCCAGCATGGCCCTGATGGATGTGAGCAGCTGCCACGCGCGGTCAGCGAACAGATCGATTCTGTCGCCGCGCGCTGAAAAATGGCCGTTTCCTGGTCTAACTTGACTGTTGAGTAATGGCTGGGATTTTTCTGCAAAGAAGCATTTTCTCCCGTCAATTTTTGCCTGGAATGCTGGTTCCGCGGCCGCCCTCGGAGCGTCGCCGTGAGCACGGGTGTTCTGTGTCTGACGAGCAGCGTCCGCTGTCGGGGTACCATTCCCTCTCATGTTCTCGCAGCTCCCCGCCTGGCCGGGGAGAACGTTCCCCAGGAGGAGCGCTAGGTGGGAATCCAGAGTCTTCATCATCTTTACCCCTCTCCCCCCTCCACACACACAAGTCCGTTATTTCTCCCGACACCTTCCTGTCGCTCTCGGTTTGGAACCCAGGCCGTGCGGGTGGACCGGTGTCTGTGCGTTTGTGGCGTTTCTCTCTCCGCGCGCGCTCCTGGGACAGCTGCCGCTGTTCTGGTCTCCAGTTGAATTCACGTGATTTGCTGCGCGTGATCTCGTGGGAACCCCTTTTCACGTCCCGCGTGATTCGGGGTCCCCGGTTCAGGGTTCGGGTTCTGGAGGAGGCCGCACACAAATGAATAAAGAGACTCAGACAAACATTAAATTGGAAATGGGGGCCAGGCGGTAGCCCAACTCTAGTGGGAGAACTACTCCCCGCTCTGGCTTTACCTTCCCTTTTATTGAGATTAAGATCACAAGATACACCCGGCTCCCCCAGGCGGGAAACACCAATAAAAGCCAATCAGTGAATCTTCTTAGGACTCACAGGTGGGGGCTGCTTCAACACCAACACCCAGTAACCAGCTTCGACTCCTCAGAGCAATCGAGATTGAACAGCCCCCCCAAACTACCTGTCCACAGCTCTCGGTCGTTCAAACAATGATCGGCTTCCGGCATGCTCTGCTTTGAGTCCGTACGGGGTGAGAGCCGCTGTGGGCTGTGCTTTCGACGGGCAGTCAGGCTGGTTTCCTCCCTCCTCACCGTTTCTGTTCTCTGTTCGGTGGGTCCACGTGTTCCTGTAAGTCTTTAAACACGCGTGTGAGGGCTCTTTAAATCTTGTCTGCAGATCCCTGCGTCTCCATCTCTCTGACGCTTCCCGGAGCTTTAGCGACACTCGCCCACCTGTCGGCCGACTTCTGATTGGGGCGTGGCTTCGTGGACGAGGGTTTCTTTCGCATCTTCCTCTGAGAAGTTTGGGGTTCCCTTTGGGGCATCCGGGGGGCTCCCTGGCTGCGTGGATTCCATGAAGGCTTTGCCCTCAGCTCTAGCTAGCGAGGCCTAGACCTTCACTGTGCGGCGAGCTGGGCCCTTCTGCTCCGGAAGCTTCTCTAGGGTTCTCCCTGAGACCCACACGGTCACCGAGTCCTCTGTGCGTGGCCCGGGGGGGGGGGGGGGCGGGGAGCGGAGGAGTCCTGGCTCGGAGTGGACCCTGGGCTCGCTAGCTCATAGGTCTGCACTGAGCGCAGCCTCAGGGAGCTCTGCACACAGACTGGGGGGGGGGGGACCCCGAGAGAGCACATTCCTGCAGCCTCTGTCTGTCCAGGTAGCATTCTGCCCTCAGATCCCCACCGCCTCCCCATCCAGAACGTGGGGGCTGCTCAGAGACACCCCCTCAGAGAGACCCCACTCAGACCCCACTCAGAGAGACCCCACTCAGGGACACCCCCTCAGAGAGACCCCACTCAGGGACACCCCACTCAGGGACACCCCACTCAGGGACACCCCACTCAGAGACACCCCACTCAGGGACACCCCACTCAGGGACACCCCCTCAGAGACACCCCCTCAGGGACACCCCACTCAGAGACACCCCCTCAGAGAGAGTGCTCTGCTAACGGGCTGCCCCCCTTGGGGAGCGGTGCAGGTGCCCCAGGCAGAGCACCGTGATGGCAGAACCCTCCTGTGGACTCTCCTCCCCGGACCCCAGGCCCGGGCCACGCCGGGGTCGATGTCTGACCTTCACCCCCATCCTCCTCATTTTCGGCGGGAGGCGAGGCTGCTCCATCTCCCGGCCCCATGGGACGCCGCGGGAACGCGGACGCTGGAAGGGTCGGAAGGACGTCTCCGTCCCATCGGGCAGAGCTTTCCGGCCACAGGCTTCCCACACGGAGCCACTCGCTGTGTTTTCCTCTTTCCACCCGCCCCGAGGGCGTCTCCCCGTTGGCCTCAGGGAGAGTGGGAGAGAGAGGAAGACAGAGACACCGGTGTGAGACAGCACACCCATGGGGTGCCTCCCGCACTGGCACTCTGACAGGGCCTGGGCCTGCTACCGAGGTATGGGCCCTTGCCTGGAATCGAACCCGGGACCCTTCGGTCCACAGGCCGACACTACCCACGGAGCCACAGGCCGCAGCTTGTTGTTACTGAAAAAATCAGTGTGTGGGGGGAATGTGTGCCACTTGAACCCCCACCCCACAAACACCTCATGTTCTCACTGCCCACACTGAAGACAGGGGGTCATCGTTCTAGATCCTAAGACATAAGATCCCGGGGAGCCGTGGAGACAGACCGGCAGCCCAAACCGCCTGCGGAACCTGCGGTTCAGGGGAGCAGGGGGTCAGGGGCCAGGTCGGGCCAGGTGAGCAAGGTCCGGCAAGGTCAGGGCAAGGTCAGACAGGTCAGGCAAGGTTGGACAAGGTCAGACAAGGTCAGACAAGGTCAGGCAAAGTTGGGCGGGTCAGGCAAGGTCAGGTAAAAGTTGGGCGGGTCAGGCAAGGTCAGGCAAGGTCAGCAGGGCTGCCTGCAGAGGCTCCTCCCACCCTGCCAGGGGGAGGGGCATCGGGACTGAGCTCACCCAGCTGCAGCTCAGCTGTGCCTGCCCGGACTTTATTCCCGCCGTGAGCGCCACAGCCCCAGCGTCTCCGATGCTGACTGCACGCGGCCCCATCCCGGCACCCCGGGGGCATGTCCCCCTGCAAAGCCGCTCTGCCAGGCACAGCCCTGGGCACGGCGTGCCTGCTGAGGCCACTCTGGGAGCCATGTGCCCAGCCCTGGGGAGGGGGTGGGACGGTTCGGACAGCCCAGGGGAAATCCTGACGGTGTTGGCACGGGTAGGTGCTCACATCACGCAGTGTTGGCGAGCACACGGTGACGACAACACGGCCCCGCCCTGACCCTTCCGGGCGAACCGCACCCCAGCAACACGAGGTCTCACCCGTCGGGGTTCAAGGATGGCCAACAAAACGGGGCCAACCCATTATTCAGCTCAAGACGGTGAAAACGGCGTAACAACGTAAAAGCAAAGCAATGAAGTCGTCTGGGTGAGTTAGAACGGGGGGGCGGACGAGAAGAGAAGTATTAAGTCGATTTTACAATCAAATTACGGAACGACCTCTTACGGAAGACCGATAAAGCAGATAAACATCCAGCAAATCTGATCAAGAGAAGAAGGAGACCGAGGCCGCATGAATTTTATGGATCTGAAAGGGTCCTGGTGCCGAAACTGGTGCGGCTCAGTGGACAGAGCGCCGTCGGACTGCGGACTGAAGGGTCCCGGGTTCTATTCCGCTCGAGGGCGTGGACCTTGGTTGCGGGCACATCCCCAGTGGGGGCTGTGCAGGAGGCAGCGGATCGATGTTTCTCTCTCATCGGTGTTTCTAACTCTCTATCCCTCTCCCTTCCTCTCTGTAAAACAGCAATAAGATATATTTTAAAAAGAAATAAAAGGGTCCTCGCTGAGCAGAGCGGGCCCTCCACGGAGGTGCGCGAGGCCGCCGCAAACGTGTTTTCGCGGCGGAGCCTCCGCGCAGCTGCTCGGCGCGACGCGGCCGACAGGCTCGGGAAACACATCTCCAACATTGACTCAACAGCAAGCGCCGCGCCTCTGGGGTGAGATGGCTTGGCAGGAGAGAAGCTCACGGAAATCAATGCTTTTTCTTCTGCTGGAAATAAAATGCCTGGAAATAGAAGCGAGGGAGGTATTTCCCCTCCACGCTGGCAGACACCGTCAAGCGCGTCGGGATTACCTTGCGGACGAAGGCACAGGCCACACGGAGGAACGAGACTCGGACTGAGGGAGCGGCGTGAGGCCCGGAGCCGGAGAGCCGCCGCCGCTGCCCGCCGGGGGTTCGCTCGGCTAGGGCGGGAGAGGGGGGTCCCCCCAGACCCCAAGCAGGAGCCTAATGCAGCTCCAGTCTCCGACCCCCCAGGCACCTGATCTAATGATCTTGATGTTTGTGCAGGAGAATGAATTCCCAAGAATAGTTGGGAAAACTCTGAGAAAGAATCGTATTTGTAATATTGCCGGATGCAGAGCAATAACTCGTTTCCAAGCTTCTTGAATCCAATCAGCGCGCTGCTGCCCAGCTGTGGGAGCACACGTCCGAGGAGCACAGGGAGTTGAGGAGCAGCCGCGAATCGAGGGGATTAGATTTGTGGTCCGGCGGTCTTCTAAGGCGGAGAACGGCGGGCCGAATAGCGCTGCCAGCGCCGTGTGCCCGCTGGGATGAGAGAGAAGCCAGACCCTACATCTGACCAGCAGAGCACAAGATCCAGAGGATTAGAGGCTCACGTGATGGTGATGGAGATGGTGATGATGGTGATGGTGATGGTAGTGATGGTGATTATGGTGATGGTGGTGATGATGATGGTGATGATGGAGATGGTGATGATGGTGATGGTGATGGTGGTGATGGTGGTGATGATGATGGTGATGGTGGTGATGGCGATGGTGGTGATGGGAGGATGGTGATGATGATAATGGTGGTGATGGTGATGGTGAAGGTGATTATGGTGATGGTTGTAGAGGGCTGGCCCTCCAGGGCAGGCACCTGAGCATTCTTTAAATCGGTGTCAGCTGAATTCGAGGCGCCAGGCAGAGCCACGTCTTGGAAACACATCCACCAAGAAGGCTGGATGCATTATCAGCACTGACTCTTAACTTGCTTCAGGTGTCAGGGGGAGGGGCCTTGGAATGTAGATTCAACTGAGCCCCTGGAATGAGGGAATGAGTGGAGCCTGGGCCCACTCAAGCTCCTTTGATTTTAAGTCTTTTCATGTGAAACTTCTTTTTGGTTTAGTATAAATAAACACGCTGCGTTTGGGTTTGAATTCTTGCCTCTCCATCAGAGAGCAGAGATTCCACCCAGCCCCAGCTTTTTATTTCTATTTCTGTGTCGTCTGTTCTTTTCTATTATTTCTCAGTCCCCAGCTCCTCTACTCAGAAACTGGACCCACTCTTCTCTCCATGCTGGACATGGGAAGGGGAGAAAACCCCCCCAACAGATGGTGATGATGGTGAAGATGATGGTGAGATGGTGATGGTGATGGTGAAGATCATAGTGATGATGGTGATGAAGATGGTGGTGATGATGGTGAAGATGATGGTGAGATGGTGATGTGATGAAGATGGTGATGATGGTGATGATGGTGATGATAGTGATGGTGATGAAGATGGTGATGATGATAGTGATGATGATAGTGATGATGATGGTGAAGATGATGGTGAAGATGATGGTCAAGATGATGCTGATGATGGCAACACAATACCACCACCACCACCACCCAGAAGCAAGTCTCAGAGCTTTCAAGTAGAATCTTAAAATAAGGGGTGGGATGTGTGCAGAGCGTTAGTCGGGAGGGAGGTCTGTCTCTGACCTTCCATTATGGAAGCTGAGGAACAGGACTCCGGGTGGACAGTCACCTGCACCACGTCCCCCGGACTTCCTGGTGGGAGAGAAATGAGGTGAGGACATTACAGTGGTGGCCTGCGGGCACCCTGTCCTCGGCCACAGTTGTACCATCGTCCGGCTTCCCTTTCTTTGCACACTCTCGGGGCCGGCCAACCAGTTCACCCCTTTCGATTCTGATTGCGGATTCCTGTAACTTTCAAACCCGAGATCCGGTGACCACCCTGCCGGTTAGAACTGGATGCTTTCCCGTGTCACAGGCTTCATTGCGTGCTGGGAGCATTGCTTACCACGCCGTCTACAGAAAATCGTATTTCCATCACCAACCACAATTCACGTGTAACTCAGGGCATGGCTCACCGGTTTGTGGGGCAGCTTATCAGGGAGACACCTGCGGAAACAAGATTTAAAAACGGCGAAAAGCCAAGGAGAGGCTGCCCTGGGCTGGGAGCCTGGTTGCTGAGCGTGTGTGTGACGCACCGCCATGGGGAAGGAGTTCCCCTGCCCCGTTCTCCGCGAGGAGTTATAGCCACGTCGCTGTCAGCCTGTGGGCCTGGCCACCAGCTGCCGGTCTCATCGCCGTGGCCCATGGGAGAGGGCCGGCTTTACTCACAGATCCATCCAAAATCGCGTGGACATGATCTATCCGGGTCCGTGTGTACATGTGTTTATTTAGAAGGCTGCTGCTTCGCGGGCGTGAGCACGCATAGCAAACGGTGCCACGGCGGATCCTGATCTTTTAGCAGAGTCTTCGCCTTTTAATGCCCTTTCTGCTGGGCGTCCCTCCACAGTGGCGAGACGCTGCCTGTCTGTGGCCTCTCAGTCAGTCCCGGGGCGTGTCCTCCTCGTCCCTACACCCTGCACGCGGCCACAGAGAGCAAGGGCCTGGGCCGGTGGAGAGATGAGGGTGATGATGGTGATGGTGATGGTGGTGATGATGGTGAAGATGATGGTGAGATGGTGATGGTGGTGATGGTGATGGTGATGGTGGTGATGATGATGGTGATGGTAGTGATGATGGTGATGATGATGGTGAGATGGTGATGGTGATGAAGATGGTGATGGTGCTGATGATGATGGTGGTGATGATGGTGAAGACAATGGTGAGATGGTGATGGTGATGGTGGTGATGATGATGGTGATGGTAGTGATGATGGTGATGGTGATGGTGAGATGATGATGGTGATGAAGATGGTGGTGATGATGGTGAAGACGATAGTGAGATGATGATGGTGATGAAGATGGTGATGGTGGTGGTGATGATGGTGATAATGGTGATGGTGAGATGGTGATGGTGATGAAGATGATGATGGTGATGATGGTGATGATGATGGTGGTGATGATGGTGAAGACAATGGTGAGATGGTGATGGTGGTGATGGTGGTGGTGATGGTGAGATGGTGATGGTGGTGGTGATGGTGGTGGTGATGATGGTGAAGATGATGGTGAGATGGTGGTGATGGTGGTGATGGTGAAGATGATGGTGAGATGGTGATGGTGATGGTGATGGTGATGGTGGTGGTGATGATGGTGAAGACAATGGTGAGATGGTGATGGTGGTGATGGTGGTGATGGTGGTGATGGTGAAGATGATGGTGAGATGGTGATGGTGGTGGTGATGATGGTGAAGATGATGGTGAGATGGTGATGGCGATGAAGATGGTGATGGTGATGATGATGGTGATGGTGGTGATGGTGGTGATAGTGGTGATGCAGGGTGATAGGCTTGAGATGTTGTAGACAGAAACTCAGCACTGCTAATGGCCCTTCCTCTCTTTGGGGCTTCCACCCCCTACCCCCCTCAACCCCGAGGCGGCTGAGAGGCACGGAGTCAGCAGCGAGTGGCCGGGAATGGGCATGGGAGGAGGACATGGGAGTCCCTGTGTGGGGGTCTGGGAGACCTAGAAGCGAATGACCTCTGCCAAGGGCAGCTGTGAGTCCGCCTGAGGGCACAGGCCGGCCCAGTGGCCCCCGGGTGCCAGCTCCATCCCCCCAGTGCCTTCCAAACAGCCCAACGCCCGATCGGGCGGGTGAGCGCCTGTGCCCAATCCTGGCACCTGTGCGTGGATGTGGGGACGCGGCCGGCATCCCTTCCCTGGAGATGAGCCGCCCCAACGCCATCTGTGCCGCTGGCCGTTTCCCCAACAATCCTGGCTGTGTGACCGAGGTTTGGTTTCCAAGAGGCTAATTTTAGCTCCAATCCCCCCACACTCGCCTCCCAATTCCTTCTCCCGGGAAACCTGACGGAACGCCCGCACAGAACCCAGCGGGCCGGCGGCCTCCCAGCCCTGCTCCTCCCTCCCCGGCTGTGGCGAGAGGCTGGTATTCTGGGGAAAGGGCCCCGGACACCTGGCCCGGGTCAGGGGGCTCGGGCTGCTCTGAGCGGAGGCCCCCTGGGGGTGCCACGGTACGGTGTGGAGAACCAGGGGTTTCCCTTGTGTTTCAGGAAGGGCTAAGGGGAGGCATGGGTTTGGCTGATGGCCCTTGACAGCTCAGAGCCGCCCTCACACTCGCGGGGAGAGGGAGCCGGTGCCGGAAACGCCCTAAAAAGGCACTTAGCCCCGAGGTCGGCCTGGACCTTCAGTCCCCTTAGAGCACCCGCAGCCGCGTCTTCCGTCTGTTTCCACAAACCGAGGGCCTGGGGGCACAGGGAGCTGGGAAGGTTCCAAATTGGGAACAAATGGGGGACACGGCCGGCCGGGCGGCTGGGCCTGCAGGCAGCTCCCCCCCCCCCCCGGGCCCCTCCTGGCGTCACCATGGAGACCAGACGCCCTGGCAGAGCTCGGAGCTCAGGAAACAGACAACGCTGAGGTGCCGCCTGATGCCAGGCTCTGCCCATGGGCACCTGAGCGGAGGGGGGGGGGTGGTGAACCTGCATGCTCAGGCTGAGCAAACCCATGTTGCCGAGGGCAGGCAGGCAACCAGGGTGTGAGGGGTGCTCACTGAGACATCTGTGGATGTGGAGGGCGCTCACTGAGATATCCGAGGACGTGGCGGGAGCTTACTGAGACATCCATGGACCCGTGGATGTGGTGGGCACTCACTGAGATATTCATGGACATGGTGGGCACTCACTGAGACATCTGTGGACGTGGCGGGCACTCACTGAGACATCCGTGGACCCGTGGACATGGCAGGCGCTCACTGAGACATCTGTGGACATGGCAGGCACTCACTGAGACATCTGTGGACATGGCAGGCACTCACTGAGACATCCATGGACATGTGGACATGGCGGGCGCTCACTGAGACATCTGTGGACATGGCGGGCACTCACTGAGACATCCATGGACCCGTGGACATGGCAGGCGCTCACTGAGACATCAGTGGACATGGCAGGCGCTCACTGAGACATCTGTGGACATGGCAGGCGCTCACTGAGACATCTGTGGACATGGCAGGCACTCACTGAGACATCCGTGGACCCGTGGACGTGGCAGGCGCTCACTGAGACATCTGTGGACATGGCAGGCACTCACTGAGACATCTGTGGACATGGCAGGCACTCACTGAGACATCCATGGACATGTGGACATGGCGGGCGCTCACTGAGACATCTGTGGACATGGCGGGCACTCACTGAGACATCCAAGGACCCGTGGACATGGCAGGCGCTCACTGAGACATCTGTGGACATGGCAGGCGCTCACTGAGACATCTGTGGACATGGCAGGCGCTCACTGAGACATCTGTGGACATGGCAGGCACTCACTGAGACATCCGTGGACCCGTGGACGTGGCAGGCGCTCACTGAGACATCTGTGGACATGGCAGGCGCTCACTGAGACATCTGTGGACATGGCAGGCGCTCACTGAGACATCCATGGACATGTGGACATGGCGGGCGCTCACTGAGACATCTGTGGACATGGCGGGCACTCACTGAGACATCCATGGACCCGTGGACATGGCAGGCGCTCACTGAGACATCTGTGGACATGGCAGGCGCTCACTGAGACATCTGTGGACATGGCAGGCGCTCACTGAGACATCTGTGGACATGGCAGGCACTCACTGAGACATCCGTGGACCCGTGGACATGGTGAGCGCTCACTGAGACATCTGTGGACGTGGCGGGCACTCACTGAGACATCCGTGGACCCGTGGACGTGGCGGGCACTCACTGAGACATCCGTGGACCCGTGGACGTGGCGGGCACTCACTGAGACATCCGTGGACCCGTGGACGTGGCGGGCACTCACTGAGACATCCATGGACCCGTGGACGTGGCGGGCACTCACTGAGACATCCGTGGATGTGGCGGGAGCTCTCTGAGACATCTGTGGTGATGTCATGGCCCCTTCCTTCCTTCCTTCCTTCCTTCCTTTTTCTTTTCATTTTAAAAATGAAATCATATCCCAATTTTCATTTTTTATTTATTTTATTTATTTACCAGAGGCCCAGTGCACAACATTCATGCACAGGTAGGGTCTCTAGGCCTGGCTGGTGACCAGGGCTGAACAGAGCTCCCTGGCTGCTGGGCAGGGCCTTCCTTCATTCTGTGCTGCCCCCTGGTGGTCGGCACACATCGTAGCGAGCGATCAAACTCCCAGTCTCCCAGTTGAACTCCCAAGGGGACACTTTGCATATTAGCCTTTTATATATATACTAGAGGCCTGTTGCATGAATATTCGTGCAAGAATAGGCCTTTTTTCCCCCCGGCTGCCAGCACCAGTTTTCCTCCAGCACCTGGGACCCAGACCTTCGCTCTGGCCTCCGCCTTTCACCTTTGCTTCAGCTGGAGCCTTCAGTCTTCACTCTGGCCTAAGCGCTGCTTCTGTAGCTCCCTCTGCCCCCCACCTTCTCCTTCATAGCAAGCATCCTGCCTCGCCCAGCCGTTCTGTGCCTGCAGATGCAAATTAACCCGCCATCTTTGTTGGGTTAATTTGCATATTCACTCACGATACGCTGGTTGGTGTTGCAGAGGTATGGCCGATTTGCATATTTCTCTTTTATTAGTGTAGTTTTTTTTTCATTTTTTAAAATCTTTATTGTTCAGTTTATTAATTACATTGTTCCCTTTTTTTTTCACCCTATAGTTCCCCTCCACCTGGTACCCATCCCACCCTCCGCCCTCACCCCCCTCCACTGTCCTCTCCCGTAGTTGCATGATTTTTGTCCAGACTCTTGCTGCACTTCCCACACCTCCTTTCTCCCCAAGAGTTGTCAGTCCATTCCCTCTCTATGTCCGTGATTCTGTTACATTCACCAGTTTATCCTGTTCATCAGCTTATTAATTCACTTGATTTTTAGATTCATTTGTTGATAGATATGTATTTGTTGTTCCTAATTTACATTTTTATCTTTTTCTTCTTCCTCTTCTTAAAGAATATCTTTCAGCATTTCAAATAATATTGGTTTGGTGGTGATGAACTCCTTTAGCTTTTTCTTATCTGCGAAGCACTTTATCTTACCTTCAATTCTGAATGATAGCTTTGCTGGGTAGAGTAATCTTGGTTGTAGATCCTTGCTGTTCATCACCTTGAATATTTCTTGCCGTTAGTGTAGTTTTTTGTTGTTGTTGTTGTTGTTGTTGTTAATCCTCACCCAAGAATATGTTTCCTTTGATTTTTAGAGAGAGTAAAAGAGAGAGGGAAAGGCAGAGAGGAAACATCAGTGTGAGAGAGACACATCGATTGGTTGCCTCCTGCATGTGCCCAGACCAGGGCTCAGGCTGGGGAGGAGCCTGCAACCCAGGTACATGCCCTTGACCGGAATTGAACCCGGGACGCTTTGGTCCTCAGGCTGACCCTCTATCTATTGAGCCAAACCGGCCAGGGCAGAACCTCTTCTTCCTCCCTGAAATTCGACACTTTAAAATTCAGCAGGGATGGCTGACTCTCCTTTCTGTTCACCTGAGAACACCTTCCTGCCCCCTTAGCAGAAACCTGTCTTGGGTTTATCAGTCTAGGCTGCAGGGTCCTTTCTTTCTGTGAAGATCTGGCTCCAGGGCTGAGGAGGGGGTGCCTGCTGGGAGCCCCAGCCCCCGCCCCCGCCTTGGCGTGGCTCTGCCCTTTCTCTGTGGCTGCGTGTCAGACCATGCATGTTTTTGGTGGTCTGCGCTCTCGCCACAGTGAAGGCGTGGGATTCCCTGAGTTTATCCTCCTCGGTGTCCGTGGGACTTCTGGATGCAACTCTGTCTTCCTTGCCTCCGTTCCTCTGTCTGTCGCCCCGTTTAAACGCTCGCTGTCCGCCGCCTGTCTCTCCCCTCTGTGGCTCCTGTGGACACGTCGGACCTTCTGAACCATCCTTCTCGGCTCTGAACCATGCCCACATGTCAGTGTCTTTCCTTCCTGCTTCTCTGGGAAACTTCTGAGTGACGTCTCTCTCCACTCACTTAGTTGCCTTGCGTCGGCAGTCCGTGCAAATGTCAATAATTAGGTTTTAGAGTCTATTTGATGTTTAGAAGCTCTATTTCATTTTTTTTTTACAAATGCTCCTTTCAGCTGGGATTGTCCCTTGTCCCCCCATCAAACCGCACTCCCCTTTCCTCTGCACTTATTAAATACACTCCTTTAAATCCGGAATTGGTTACTTTCAATAGCCCCGGGCTTTGCTGCCCAGATTTCGCGTTTCTTGGCTTCCCCAGGCTCACACATTGGTGGCGTTTCCCTTCCTGAGCGCGGTGATTTTAATTACAATTTCACGCTTCCTTGAAGAACATGTAAGGTGTGACCCTTTGGGGAAGCTCCTAGTTGCCTCTGCTAATTGCTTGGTGGCACTGCCAACACAGCCTCTTTCAACCAAACGTGTGCTTTTCTTCTCCTGCTTTTTCTTTCTTTCTTTTTTTTGGGGGGGGCGGGGGGAGAAGGGGTGGAGGAAGAGGCAACGCATGAAAGTGAATTCCAAAAGCAAACTGGCTACGTGTGTTTTGGGTTAAAATCGATGTGAGGTGAGTGTGCTGGGGCGAAAGGTGAGGGGAGTCTTTTTAAACATGATTCTATTTTATTTTTTATTGTCTAAAGTTTTACATGCGTCTCCTTTTCCTCCAATTGACTCTCCCTCATCCCTTCCTAGCCCGGGCAAGTCCCCACCACCCCAGGGTCTGTGTCCATTGGTTATGCTAATATGTGCGCGTACAAGTCTTTTGAGTGCTCTCTAACCTTCCTCCCCTGCCATTTGTCTCTGGATCGATCTGTTCTTGTTCATCAAATTATGTTGCTCATTATATCCCACAAACACGAGCGAGATCATGTGATATTTATTTTTCTCCGACAGGCTTATTTTCCTTAGCATAATGCTCTCCAGTTCTAACCATGCTGTTGCAAATGGCAAAAGTTCCTTCTTTTTTTTTTTTTAAATATATTTTATTGATTTTTTACAGAGCAGAAGGGAGAGGGATAGAAAGTCAGAAACATCGATGAGAGAGAGACATCGATCAGCTGCCTCCTGCACGCCCCCCACTGGGGATGTGCCCGCAACCAATGTACATGCCCTTGCCGGAATCGAACCCGGGACCCTTCAGTCCGCAGTCCGACGCTCTATCCACTGAGCCAAACCGGTCTCGGCAAAAGTTCCTTCTTTTTAATAGCGGTATAGAATTCCATTGTGTAGATGTACCACAGTTTTATAGTCCACCTCTCTGCTGGTGGGCATTTAGGCTGTTTCCAAATCTTAGCTATGGTAAATTGTGCTGCAATGAACATAGGGGTGCACATAGCCTTTCTGATTCGTGTTTCTAGTTTCTTGGGACATAACCCTAGAAGTGGGATTTCTGGGTCAAATGAGAGTTCCATTTTTAACTTTTTGAGGAAACTCAAACAGTGTGTGGTTTGAGTTCTCCACAGTGGCTGCACCAGTCTGCATTCACACCAGCAGTGCACGAGGGTTCCTTTTTCATCCTCGCCAGCATTGGTCGTTTGTTGATTTGTTGATGGTAGCCATTCTGACAGGTGTGAGGTGGTACCTCATTGTAGCTCCCTCCACCCCGTGCCTCCTGCCCCTGGCCCTCCCCCTCATAGTTGGCGTCCCACCCCACCCGGCCTCTCTGTGCCTGCATGTGGGCTGCTCAGAGGCCCAGAGCAGCTGGGGGCGGGGCTGCTGCCATCTTTGCATACTCAGTCCTGATTGGCTGGTGGGCATAGCGAAGTGATGGTCAATTTGCATGTTTCTCTTTTATTAGTGTAGCTGTGCCTTGGCATTGGTCTTTTGGGGTTCATCTTGTTTGGGACTCTGTGAGCTTTTTGGATTTGTGTGAGGTTTCTTTTTCTTCCAGATAGCAAGGAAGTTTTCTTTCATTATTTCTTGAAACAGGGTTTCTATTCATTGCTCAGTTTCCTCTCCTTCTGGGACACCTAATGTGTGGGTGTTGTTTTGGTTTATGTTGTCCCAAAGTTCCCTTAGGCGGTCCTCCATAAACATGGTTTTTAAAGATAATTTTTGAGGGCAGATCCAGGTTGCAGCACAATTGAGGGGAGAGTACAGAGATTTCCCGCCCCCACTGTACCCCCCATGACCCCTTCCCCACCCCCACTGCCCTCCTCCTTGGCCCCTTCCCTCCCTCAACATCCCCCACCAAATGAACATTTGTTCCAATTGATGAACCCACAGTGTTGATCCCCGGGGAATCCGGTCAGGGCACAGGCCTGGGTTGTGGGCTTGATCCCCAGTAGGGGGCGTGCAGGAGGCAGCCAATCAATGATTCTCTCTCATCATTGATATTTCGCTCTCCCTCTCCCTTCTTCTCTGAAACCAATAAAATATATTAAAAAAAACCACACACACACACACACACACACACACACTCACACACACACAAAACTGAAATGAATCTACGGTGACAAGTTGTCATCCTCGAGTCCAAAGTTTCCATGCAGATGGTCTCTGCTTCCTGCCTGGTGTTTGTTCTGCAAGTGGGATATTTTTATGGACGTCAGAGAGGAAGGAGGAGAGGGAGAGAGAGAGAACTATCCACGACGAAAGAGAGTCATGGATCGGCTGCCCCCTGCACGCCCCCCACTGGGGATGGAGCCCGCAACCCGGGCCTGTGCCCTGACCTGGAATCGAACCCTGACCTCCTGGTTCACAGCTGCTGAGCCACGGAGCCACGCCGGCCGGGCCGTGGCGGGATCGTTCATTTCCCTGCTCCACTCAGGGCCGTGGCTGAGAAAAGCAATTATTTCCTGCGGTCCTCCCTCCCCACGCCCTGTCCCGAGACTTCCTCTGGTTACCCACTTAATTTTGTTGCCCGTCGGGGGTCCTGGCTTTAAGGGACATCCCCATTGTGAACGTGGACACTTCCAGGGACCAGATCCCCCCGTCCCCTCCCTGGACACAGCCCGAGGGAACCCACCGGACACGGGACCAACCGTGCCTCCCGCTGCCCGGAGGGCCGGCCCCAGCACCCGCCTTCTCATGGCCCAGCACCCCCATTGTCAACTGGCTTTATCGCCGGTCCGTCCAGGACTGTACACATGTGTTCACGTTTGACCCAGGATTTCAGCTCTTCTGACCTTGTCCTGACCTTGGTCGGGTGAATGCCGCCTATTTTGTGTTTGTTTGTTAATTCTCGCCTGAGGATGTTTTCCCATTGATGTGTAGGGAGAAGGGAGGGGAGAGGGAGAGAAAGAGAGGAACATCGATGTGCGAGAGACACGTCCATTGGTTGCCTCCTGCACAAGCCCTGACCAGTGCCCAGGCCGGGGAGAAGCCTACAACCCAAGCACATCCCCTTGACTGGACTCGAACCCGGGACCCTTCGGTCCGCAGGCTGGTGCTCTATCCACCGAGTCACACCGATTAGGGCTTTTATGTCTCATTCATGTGAGACGAACCAGTGGCGGTGGGGGGCCTTCCTTAGTTCAGTGCTCCCCGAAACAGTACTGTTCTGTCCCGTTTTTGCCGGGACCCCCTCAGGTTTGGGATTTCCAGAGAGAAACGGGGGGGGGGGGCGCTCACCGCTCCTTCCTGGTGTCGGGTCTGGCCGGGGCTCACGGCCCGTCCTCCTGGTCCCCGTGATCGGTCGCTGCAGGAAGGGCCAGAGCCCATGTCCCCACGCCAGGCTGTGGCTGCAGGTGCGGCTGTTCATTTCCACCCGGGGGCGTCCTCGGGGGGAGGGGAGGACACACAAACCCCCACGGCCCTGCCCGGCAGCAAGGCCCCTTCTTCCCGGCGCTATTTTTAAAAAATATATTTTATTGATTTTTTTTCAGAGAGGAAGGGAGAGGGATAGAAAGTCAGAAACATCAATGAGAGAGAAACATCCATCAGCCGCCTCCTGTACCCCCCCCACCCCCCACCGGGGATGTGCCCGCAGCCAAGGCACATGCCCTCGACCGGAATCGAACCCGGGACCTTCCAGTCCGCAGGCTGACGCTCTATCCGCGGAGCCACACCGGCTTCGGCTCTCGGCGCTGTTTTTGGATGCGGCGCGCGCGCACACTCCGCCGGCTTCTAAATGAACTCATTTTTAATCAAAAGTTGCTGCCATTAATTATGAGCCGCGCAATCAATTTTCATTTAATCCGGCAGAGAGAGCCCCTCCGGGGGCTCCTGCCGACTCCCCGTCGCGGAGTTCATTGTGTCGGGGGTCTGAGCATCGCTTCGGCAGTCCGCCCATCACCGCCTGCTGTTAGGGTGCAGCCACCGAATTCCACTCTAACTGGCAGCGGCAGGCGCTGATGGATTGCCCCGGGGAGGCGTGGAGGGGGTGGTGAGGGGGGAGGCGGGGGTGCAGGGGGCAGGAGGATGGGGACATAAGGAGCCCTCCCCCTCCGCCCACCCCCAGCACCGGGGCCCTGTCTCTGGCCTCTGTGGCAGCTCACATCGTCCAGGGTGGGACGGGACGGGGCATGGGGAGGGAGGACCGAGCAGGCACCCCTGGGGGGGGGGGGTCGAGGGGCCGTGACTCCAGCCAGGCCCTGTGCAGCTGTGTTCCCCACGGAGAGCCGGGCCCCGTGCCAACAACCTCCGTACCGCCCCTCCCGGGAGGCGTGCCCTGCGGGGGGGGCGGTCTGGGGGAGAAGGCCGGGCTGTGCGGTCACAGCAAACGGGAATGGGGGCCACGCCAGGTTCACCGACGGCCTCCCGGAGCAGGAGACACGCGTGACTGACAGGGACACGTGACTCCCACGTGGAATGCAGAGCCACCCCTGGATACACGGACGGAAAGGCGGCCGAGTGCCCGGCTGGACCCCGTGCGCCGGCCGGCTCCCACGTGGTTGCGTGTCCGTGTCCGCGTGTCCGTGTCCGCGTGTAGCAGGTGGACGGGGCGTGACTGGAGCCCCCGGGAGGAGAGTGGGAGCGTGCGTGGGGTGTGCGGATGGGAAAGCCAGCACGGCCACAGCAATGTGCGACGCCGGTGCCGGAGCCAGGGCCACTCGGGGCGTCTCGCAGCGACACGGACGGACGGGCGGACGGGCGGCGGGCAAGGCCTGGAGGTCCGGGAGCCGTGAGAGCAGAGGCTCTGTGGAAGGAACCTCCGTGGATCTGTGCGAGGGGCTGTGCGTGTAGAACTCGGTGAACACACGTAGACGGCGGGGGGGGGGGGGGAACCTGGCCATGGGCTCAGTGTAGACGGCGTCGGACCGAAGGGTCCCGGGTTCGATTCCGGTCAAGGGCACGTGCCTGGGTTGCAGGCTGGGGTACATGGGCCCTGGGTGGGGCGCATGCAGGAGGCAACCCCTCCATGTGTTTCTCTCACACCGATGTGCTCTCTGCCCCTCCCTCTCCCTGCACCTCTCCCCCAAAACCAATGGGAACACGTCCTCGGATGGGGATGAACAAAAAAACAAACCATACAACGCACAGAGGCAGGCGGGGACCCAGCCGCCCGCGCTCGGGGAGGCCCCTCTGGGGGCGGGTCTGTACCCTGCGGGGAGCTCACGTAGGGGACAGGCGGATCCAGGTCGGGGTGAGGCCTGGGCCCCTGGCCCGCAGGTGAGGGTGGCCTGGGGGGGCGCCCCCCAAGGAATACCCTCACTCGGTCCCAGACACACTTTCCCTCCACGTGAGTGGCCGGAGAGGGGAAGCACAGAGTGAAGAACAGGGGCGATTTTTCAGGGGGACCCCGGCCTCCTCTCAAATGCCACGCCCACCCCCCACCCCCCCGCCTTTCCGGTCTGGCTTCCGGGGAACGGCTGTTTCATCTGGAGGACAAGGACGGCCTTGCCCTCCCACGGCCCGGCCTTCATCTCTGTCTGCTGACGCTCCCCTTTTGTCAACAAGAGAGCCCGCCGCGGCCCGGCCCCCCTCGTCCCGATCGATGCCTGGAAGTCACCCCGCACCCCGCGGAGGTCACGGCTCTTAATTCACCGAATAATTAGATTTCCGTGGAAATCAAAGAGCACCGGAGGTGACAGGCCGGGGAAGGGCCGGGCAAGTCCGCGCACCTCGGCGGCTTTGTCTGGAAGCCGCTTTTATACTTTAATGAAAGAAAGCCAATTAGCGATAAACTGATTACTAAGAACATAATCGAGGTCATTTCTTTGCAACAAATCAATCAACAAAATGCTAATGGCAGCCGGTCTCCGAGGCCCGGGGTGAGCTGTCGGTGACTGCGGGAGCCGCAGCGGGGGGCACGGCGTCTTTGCCGACAGCCGGCCCGGACCGGCAGGGACCGGTCGGCCGGGACTGTCGCAAGGCCTTGGAGGGTTCACGGGAGACGCGCCGGGGGCCGGGCGGAGACGGATCTTTCCTCCGTCGTTTCTGACCGAAGTGGCATTTTAAAAAAATGTAGTTTTACACGGAGAGGAAGGGAGAGGGAGCGAGAGATAGACACATCCGTGACGAGAGAGGATCATCCATCGGCTGCTTCCTGCTGGGGATCAAGCTCACAACCAACCTGGGCATGGGCCCTGACCGGGAATCGAACCCAGGACCGGCCTTTCGGTCTGCAGGCGGATGCTCTATCCACTGAGCAACACCGGCCAGGGTTGAATTTGCATTTTTATGGTGCACATAGGGAGGGTTTTCTGGAGAGCAGAGTCATACATGCAGGTCTATACACGCACACTGCACACACACAACACTGCACACTCACCCTATACACTGCACACTCACATAGACACACTATACACACACACTCACACACACACTATACACTGCACACACACATATACACACTATACACACACACTCACACACACACTATACACTGCACACACACATATACACACTATACACACACACTCACACACACACTATACACTGCACACACACATATACACACTATACATACACACTCACACACACACTATACACTGCACACTCACACATATACACACTATACACACACACATACACTATACACTGCACACACACACATATACACACTATACACACACACACACTATACACTGCACACACACATATACACACTATACACACACACTCACACACACACTATACACTGCACACACACATATACACACTGTACATACACACTCACACACACACTATACACTGCACACACACATATACACACTGTACATACACACTCACACACACACTATACACTGCACACACACATATACACACTGTACATACACACTCACACACACACTATACACTGCACACACACATATACACACTGTACATACACACTCACACACACACTATACACTGCACACACACATATACACACTGTACATACACACTCACACACACACTATACACTGCACACTCACATGTATACACTGTACACACACACTCACACACACACTATACACTGCACACACACACACTGCACAATCATACATACACTATACACTGTGCATGCACACACTGCACACTCACACTACACACACTCACACACATACTATACACTACACACACACTATACACTGTACACACACACACTATATACTGCACACACTCACACACACTATACACTGTACGAACACACACTATACACTGTACACACACACTATACACTGCACATATACACATTATACACTCACATATATACACTGTACACACACACTATACACTGTACACACACACACTATATACTGCACACACTCACACACACTATACACTGTACAAACACACACTGTACACTGTACACATACACATTATACACTCACATATATACACTGTACACACACACACACACTATACACTGCACACACACACACTATACATTGCACACACACTATACACGGTACAAACACACACTATACACTGTACACTCACACACTATACACTGTACATACACACACACACACTAAACACTGCACACACACACACGCACACGCACAGATGACTGACTGTGTCTCCTGGGCAGCATTCTGGCTCAGGCGCGGCTAGAAAGGCGTTTCCCAGACACGCCTCCCACCTCCGGTGACACTGAGGAGACTGTCCCACGGAGCGAGGCCGGACTTGCCGTCCACATGCCCCAGGCTCTGAGGGTCTGTGTGCTCCGCGGACGTTACAGGGAAAACGGCGTTTACAGCGCTCAGGTGGTGGCGAGAGGACGTGGAGGTGTGGTGGGAAGGGCTCGCCCAGCTGAGGTGTAATTGTCCACACGTGTCAAATCCACACGTGTACATCCTCCATTTATACGACCTTATATGCCACTTCCATCTCAGGAAAGCAGAGAACAGAGAAAAACGGGCTTCCTGAGAAAATGGAATATGCTAACCATGGCATCCCTGGGTGGGCGCCAAATGTGGGAACCCCTTTCATGTCCCACGTGATTCAGGGTCTTGGTTCGGGGTTCGGGATCTGGAGGAGGCCACACACAAATGAACAGACACTTAGAAAAATATTAATTTGGAAATGGGGGCAGGGCGGTATTCCAACTCTAGTGGAAGAATTATTGCCCGCTCTGGCTTTACCATCCCTTTTATTAACATTAAAATCATAAGATACACCCGTCTCCCCCAGGCAAGAACATCAATAAAAGCCAATCAGTGAATCTTCTTAGGACGAACAGGAGGGGGCTGCTTCAACCACCAACATCCGGGAATTAGCTCCGACCCTTCAGGGCAATCAAGGTCAACCAGTCCTCCAAACTCCCTGTCCACAGCTCTCCGTCATTAAAGCAACGATCGGCTTCTGGAACCAAACCCTAATCATAAACCTAACGCTAACCCTAACCCTAACCGTAAATCTAAAGATAACCCTAACCCTATCCCTAGCCCAAACCCTAAACTAACCCTAACTCTAGCCCTAACCCTAATCCAAGCCCTAACCCTAGCCCTAGCCCTAACCCTAGCCCTAACACTAAACCTAACCTTAACAAAAACCCTAACACTAATCCTAACCCTAACCCAAACCTAACTCTAACTCTAGCCCTAACCCTAACCCTAACCCTAAACATAACCTTAACCCTAACCATAAACATAACCTTAACCCTAACCCTAACACTAATCCTAACCCTAACCCTAACCCAACTCTAACTCTAGTCCAAAACCTAACCCTAACCCTAACTCTAACCCCACCCTAACTCTAGCCCTAACCAAAACCCTAAAACTAACATAAACATAACTCTAGCCCCAACCCTAAACCTAACCTTAACCCTAACCCAAACACTAATCCTAACCCTAACCCAGACCTATTTCTAACTCTAGCCCTAACTCTAATCCTAACCCTAACCCTAACCCTAGCCCTAGCCCTAGCCCTAGCCCTAGCCCTAACCCTAACCCTAACCCTAACTCCAGCCCTAGCCCTAGCCCTAGCCCTAACCCTAACCCTAACCCTAACCCTAACTGTAGCCATAGCTCTAACATAGACTCCTCTGGGTTCAGAGACTGGGCCTGCCCTGGGATTACCATAATGAGGGAGCTGGTTCCCGAACACAAATCTCCTGACACACACACACACACACACACACGCACAAACACAGGCACAAACACACACACACACACACACACAGGCACACACACACACACACAGGCACACACACACACACACACACACGCACAAACACAGGCACAAACACACACACACACACAGGCACACACACACACAGGCACAAACACAGGCACACACACACACACAACACACACGTGCACTTGGTGTGCCTACACACGCTCACACGCCGGGCACATGGGGCGTTTCCAGACCAGGCAGGCGGTGTCTGAGGAGACCTTCGGGACCACCTTCCAGGACGCCGTGCCGGTCACACCTACTCGTGGCCTCAGGTGTGTGCTTCACGCCTCTCCCCGAACGGGGGCTGCCCAACACGAGAGGAGCAGAGGACGCTGTGACAGCGACCCGGCCGCGCCCACAGGCCTCCGGCTCTCCGGCCCGAACAGCCCGGGACCCACGGGGGCGGGGGGGGGGCGGGTGTGTGTGTGAGCCAGGAGCCCAGCGCTGGAACCACGCCCTCACTTTCCCCGGAGGCACCGAGAGCCCCCCCCCCCCGGAGGCCCTGCCGCAGCCACAGGGCGTGTCCCAGCGCCCGGGGAGCCCCGTGGCCCGTGTCTGCTCTTCGGGAGACGACGTGGAACACCGTCCCCCGCCCCCCGCACGCGGAGCGAGCGCCGGGAGGTGGAGCAGACGCGCCCGCAGGCTCCACCCGGCAGGCAGGTGCCGGCGATCGAACCCAGCTCCTTTTCCCTGCTGGCTCCCTGTGGGGTGAGGCGGAGAGAAGTCATTTCCCGTCTCAGCGTGTCTGTGGGCGGCGTGGGGGTGCACGCGGGCAGGAGCGTCCACGCGCAGCACACCCCGCTGCTCTGCTGAGGGCGCGGGGCCGGCCGGAGCCCGTGGCTGGGCCTGCCGGCTCTGCTCACACCTGGCTTTCCATCTGCAAACGGAGTGCCGCCGTGGGGTCGGTAAACGTGGCACAGACGGAGCGCACCGCCCCCTCCCTGCTCCGCCGGCTTCGTGGTCAGGATTCGGCGGGACCCTGGACACGGGCACGGTTCACCGGCTCTTTAGGCTGCCTCACGGCTCCCGGTCCACGCTGGCTTCCGTGGCTCGGTTCTGAGAGACTCGGGCGTTGTACGTGGCCCGGCCGGCGTGGCTCCGCGACCGAGCGTCGACCCAGGAACCAGCAGGTCAGGGTTCGATCCCCGGTCGGGGCACAGGCCCGGGTTGCGGGCTCCGTCCCCCGTGTGGGGTGTGCGGGAGGCGGCCGGTCCAGGATTCTCTCTCTCTTTCCCCCTTTCCCTCTGAGATCGATACAAATAGGTTTAAGAAACGATAAAGGAGCGCAGGCCGCAGTCACGAAGCGGGGTGACAGCAGACCCGAGACGTAAACAGAAGGAGACTGGGAGGCCAGCGCCCGCCCCCCACGCCCCCCACACCCCCCACGGCAGCGTCTTGTTTGCGTGGCCGAGTCTGGCTGCCTCCCCTGTGGCCTGTGCGTCCCCCCTTCTCTGTCGGCCACGTGTCCCCCGCGGCCCTCAGCTCACGGCTCTCCACGGCGCTCCCGGGGTGTCTGACGAGCAGATGTTCCCTCGTTGCTGTAATTAAATTAATCAGGGGCTGATTTTACGGGTGGCGTTTTATATGCGTCTGCTCATCGGCGTTAACCGATTGTTCTCACCGCGAGGGGTCCCTGCCTGGGCGTCTCCGGATGTGAAGGGGCGGGGGCTCCCCGGGAAGGAACGTGGCCTCTGTGGCAGCCACGAGACCACGCCTTCCCCGCCACGCGTCCTCTCTGCTGCGTGTGCCCTGAGGTTCGCCTGTCGCTGTTTAAGAGCTTTTTAAAAAATATATTTTATCACCGAGACCCGTTTGGCTCCGTGGACAGAGCGTCGGCCTGCGGACTGAAGGGTCCCGGGTTCGATTCCGGTCAAGGGCATGTACTGTGGCTGCGGGCACATCCCCAGTAGGGGGCGTGCAAGAGGCAGCTGATCCATGTCTCTCTCTCTCATCGATGTTTCTGACTTTCTATTCCTCTCCCTTCTGCTCTGTAAAAATAAATCAATAAAATATATTTTTTAAATATACTTTATTGATTTTTTTACAGAGAGGAAGGGAGAGGGACAGAGAGTTAGAAACATCGATGAGAGACAAACATCGACCACTTGCCTCCTGCACACCCCCTACTGGGGATGTGCCCGCAGCCACAGTACATGCCCTTGACCGGAATCGAACCCGGGACCCTGGAGTCCGCAGGCTGATGCTCTACCCACAGAGCCACACCGGCCGGGGTGAACGAAGAGCTTTTAAAAGTCCTAAGTAAATTCTGGGCTGTGCGGGATGCGATGTTGCCTCCGAAAAGATAACGACGAGGTTATTCTTCTTTAACGAGCTAGTCTGGCGGGCGGGGACGATACTATTTTTCTTGCACAAACCCACCCTGCGCTCCGTGAACAAAGCACGCACGGCGCTCGTCCTGTCGGCCCCCGGGGGGCGCTGCTGGCATCTCTGCCCGGCTCTGGCCTCTGTGTTCTGTGCTGTTCGCAGCGAGGCTCACGGAAGGCTTCGGGGGAGAGTGACGCTTTTCCGGTCTCTGCGAGTTTTTGTACTTACAGGCGCGGCTGAGCGTCGACCTATGACCCAGGAGGTTAGGGTTCGACCCCCGCCCGGTCGGGGCCCATGCCGGGGCTGTGGGCTCCATCCCCACTGTGGGGCGTTGCGGAAGGCGGCCGGTCCATGGTTCTCTCTCATCACAGATGCTTCTCTCTCCCTCTCCCTCCCTCCCTCCCCCTTCCTCTCTAAAATGAATAAAAAAGAAATGTGTTTATCGACTGCCAGATCGCGAAGACCAGGCCGCCCGGTGGAGTTGAGGGTCCCGATAGTTTTCTGCCGGGCACGGGGCCCCCCCGCCCTGCCCGCTCTCCCCCCCCGCCTGGGACCGGCGTCTCCTGTCTGTGGGTGAACCTGGCCCCAGAACTCCCCGCTCAGCCTCTGGGTGGGCGTTTGGGAATTTGCTCAGATGCGTCTCCAGCTTATTGTTTGCTCGTTCCAGCTGTTTACCCGTCCACTGAGCTTTTGTTTCAACAATTATGATGCTCATTTCCAGGGGTAATTTTTCCCCATTTGTGCCAGTTCGTTGCCTGCCGTCTCTCGCTGCCCGCCTATCCGGCGATTTTGGCTTTAGTTAACCGTTTTACACGTGGCTGGTCGACGTCCTGCGGCTTACGCTGGAACGGGGGTCCGTGCGGGTGTGGCGTTGCCGTTGGTGTCTCCGCTGTGTTGGGGATGGTGGCCGTGGCCCCTCCTGTGGCAACGTGGTCTCCAGGCGCCACGAAGGTCACAGGAGGCCTTTCCAGGGAGGACTAGGCTGTTTTAGGGGGGGGCCCTGCTGTGCCGGGCCGCTTCCATCACCTCCATCCGGGGCTGTGTGGGTCCTTCGGCTGTCCCCCCTCTGAGCTGCTGACCCTTTGCTGTTGGGGGACCCCGCTGCCTGGGGTCACTGCCCCCCTCGAGGCTCCAGCCCGACTCTCCGACCCCCTCCCCAGCGATTCCACTGCTCCCCGGCCCTCAGGACGAAAAATAAAATACCGTTCTCGGCGAGAGCTACTGCCTTCATCCTTCCTGTTATACAACCATCTTGATATTTCTTTAAAAAATATATATATTTTCATTGCTCCCAGAGAGGAAGGGAGAAGGAGAGAGAGAGAGAGAGAGAGAGAGAGAGAGAGAGAGAGAGAGAATCACAGACCGGCCGCCTCCTGCACGCGCCCCCCCCCCCCCCCCCCATTGGGGACGGAGCCCACAACCCAGGCCTGTGCCCTGACCGGGAATGAACCCTGACTTCCTGGCTCCAGGCCGATGCTCAGCCCCTGAGCCAGGCCCCTCCTCCGGCTGCTGTTGCTGTTTCTTGCAGCCAGAGCGCTGCGGGGCGGGGGGGGGGGGGGGGGGGGCGGGGGGGTTGGGGGGGAGTCTGCGGAGGGCCCCCCCGGGGGCCGCGCTGAGATGCAGAGCGCACCTCCACGCCGGCCAGCGGCCTCGCCTGCTCTGCGCCCGGCGGTCCGTCCGCCGGGGGACCACGAGGCGGACAGCGGGTGAGCGGACAGACGCAGGCAGGGCCGGGGGCGGACAGGAAGTGGCGGTGATCGCCGACCGGCAGAGGAAGGGCCTCCCGCGCCCCGTCCTCCTCCTCACGCGGCCGGCCCGGCCCTTGTCCCCGTGAACCGAGTCCCGACCGGAGAGGGAAGCTGTTATCCGACGGCCTGTCCCTCGGTTGCTGATCTCGAGACTAACCCGCCCCCCCCGGCCCCCAGGAGAGCGGACGACGAGCAGGCGAATGAAGGGACCGCCCTCCCCAGGAGGCCTGTCCTCTGCGCTCCCACAGCCAAGGCCACCTTTCTCCTCCAGAGCCAACGCCAAGTCCCCCCCTGGCGCCCGAACCCTGACCTCCTGCCGGGGCCGGCACAGGGTCCGGACGGCTGGGCTCAGCTCAGAACCGGACCTCGGTCCAGGCTCGCCTGGTTCCAGAAGGAGGAACGGGCAGGGACACGGGAAGGGCCGTGCGGGGCACAGGCAGAGGCGGGTGCTGGTCTGCGGCCAGGTCCCCAAGGACCGAGCACCCGCAGGCGAGAGGGAGGCAGTGGGTCCCTCCCACCCCCCCCAGCTCGGCCCCGGGACCGGGACAAGAGACATTTCTGCTGCTGGAGGCGGCGGGGGGGGGGGGGGGGGACCCGGCCTGTCCCGTCCCCACCCGGGGCGTCCCCGAGGGCCTCGGCTCGGGGCTCACCAGCCCGCCCGACATTCGCCAACCTGCCTCGCGGAGAATGATTCGCGTTATTTTACATCTCCTGCGTTCAAGTCTGTTGAAGTCGAATCGATCCTCTTGTTTATTCCGTCTCCTCACTGTCTTTCTCCTTCCTCTTCTAGAACTGGCCCGTTTCTCCTCCATCGGGGTGTCGGCGTAGACTTTGGGGGACCGTCCCCTCGGGGACACATTCGTTCTTTTGGCCGTAAGACGAATCCAGGTGCCGTGGCAGTGAGTTATAGTCGCACTGGATTAAATTGCAGCTTGCAATGTATGTATTTGTCTGCCCTGTGATGTATGGATGTGTCTTGCGTTACCATTTTTATGTAGCCAGTCCTTTTCTTTTTTAATAATCCGGGTTAAGTGCTTTAAAAATTCAGGAAGACCTCCCTGACGGAACTATTAAAAATCCTCCGTTTTATTTTGTGCCTTTTTACGGTCGCGCCGCTGACCTTCTGGAGTTTAATTTACATGAAGGAGAATTCCCCCTTCCCCCCCCTCCCCAATGGTTAGCCGGCCAGCACGACTTAATGAATAACCCATTAGGAGGCTCTCCATGTGAAACGCTGCCCTGTAGCTGGTGACACAGCAGAATTCCGGAGCCAGCCGTTCCTTTCACAACCCCCAGCACAGGGCCCCCCCGTCCGTGAGACGCAGCCACCCCCAGTCCCCCCCCCCCCCCCGCCCCGTGGTGCCCACAGCACTGGGCCCGCCGGAGCCACAGGTGGGAGGAGGACCTGGCACCGTGCTCCCGGCCTTGCACCTGCTGGGGAAGCGGTTGGTTCACCTGAGGACGTGGGGCAGTGGATGGGCGTCAGGCGGCCCTGGGTCCCAAGGCTGCGCCCGCCACACCCATGCACAAGTGCCTTCTGGGCTCTGTGTATATTAATGCTAGAGGCCTGGTGCGTGGGCAGTCGGACATCCCTCTCACAATCCAGGCCTGCTGGCACCCGACGGCTCGCCTGCCTGCCTGCCTGATTGCCCCTAACCGCTTCTGCCCGCCAGCCTGATCACCCCCTAACCACTCCCCTGCCAGCCTGATTGACACCTAACTGCTCCCCCGCTGGCCCAATTGGCCCTCAACTGCCCTCCCTTGCACACCTTGTCCCTCCCAACTTCCCTCCCCTGCGGGCCTGACCACCCACAACTGCCCTCCCCTGCTGGCCATCTTGTGGTGACCATCTTTGACCCCATGGGGGCGGCCATCTTTTGTATTGGAGTGGTGGTCAATTTGCATATTACCTCTTTATTAGAGAGGATGTCTAACATAGAGAATGTGCAGGTCACACCAAATATTATTCCATAATCATTCAATTACTAGAGAGTATATATGTCTCTCTCTCTAAAAGCCTAATATGCAAATTGTCCCTGCGGGAGTTTGGCTGGGAGACCGATCGCTCGCTGTGACGTGTGCTGACCACCAGGGGGTGGTGTGGAACGAAGGAAGGCCCTGGCAGCTGGGGAAGGGAGGCCCTGATTGCCGGCCAGGCCTAGGGTCCTACCCACGCCCGACGGGTTGACCGGCCGGTAGCTATGACACGCACTGACCGGTACACCAGGCCTCCAGTATAAACATAAACTGTGTGTGTTTTCGTTGTTGTTAATCCTCACCCGAGGATATTTAGAGTGGAATAGAGGGAGGGAGGGAGGGAGGGAGGGACGGAGGGAGAGAGAAACCGATGTGAGAGAGGCACAGTGAACGATTGCCTCACACACGCTCCCAGACCGGGGGTCAAATGTGTAACCGTGGCGTGTGCCCTGCCTGGGAGTTGAACCCATGACCCTCTGGTGCACAGATGATGCTCCAACCAGCTGAGCCACACCAGCTGGGGCCAGAGGTCATGGCTTTTTATTAAAAAAAATTTTTTTTAAAAATATATTTTGTTGATTTTTTACAGAGCGGAAGGGAGAGGGATAGAAAGTCAGAGACATCGATCAGCTGCCTCTTGCACGCCCCCTACTGGGGATGTGCCCACAGTCAAGGTATATGCCCTTGACCGGAATCGAACCCGGGACCCTTCAGTCCGCAGTCCGACGCTCCATCCACTGAGCCAAATCGGCCTCGGCGAGGTCATGGCTTTTTAAAACTTCCAGTTTGACGCCGTTCAAAAGCTTGGGAAGTGGCTGGAAGTTGGGTCTCCAAATTTTGCTTCTGCTGGAATTTCTGCCTGGTCTCCTGACCCTCCACACACACACATGCACTACACACATGCAAGTGTGCGCGCACGCGCTCGCACACACACACACATGCTCATGCATACATGCATGCTCACACACACTCACGACACACATCTACATGCTCACACTCACACACATGCGCACACCCATGTACACCCATGCACAAATGCACACCCACACATGCTCACACACGTGCACACACGCACACACTCACACCCCACATGTACACGTGCACACTCACATCCCACATGTACACACGTACACACGCACACATGCTCACACACACACATACTCATGTACACACATGCTCACACACACTCACGACACACATCCACGCGCTCACACTCACACACATGCACACACCCATGTACACACATGCACAAACACACATACATGCTCACACACACACACACACACACACACACACACACACACGGTGTCCACCAGGCGCTGTGTCTTACATGCGGGTCAGGGTTCTCCAGGGCCCGACCCCGATCCGCCAAGAACAGCTGTTGAGGGGACACTTTCAGGAGGCAGGCAGGTGAGCGATTCCAGGGCAGAGAGCGCAGGCAGCGGACAGACAGGTGTCGGAGGGGTTGAGCCCCAGGAACGGTGTGTGGGTCCTGGGGACCGACGGCACCCTCTGTACTTCCGCCACGTGGAGGCCACGGGACAACCTGTCTCAAAGGGCCCGTGGCCTGCCGTGAGCTAACACGTGTCCGACACCCAGTCGGCCACTCCTGGCAGGTGGGCCCGGGACCTCCACGCCGCGGGGACGAAGCCACGAGGAACGGGTGGGGCCTGCGGGCCGGGGGCTCCGGACTGCGTCTGCGGTGCATCAGCCGTTGTTTTTGTAACAGGGTGCACCTCTTTCTCCTCGTTAAACTCCTGTTGGGTTACGGCGTCCCTTCTGGACCCGCACGCAGCTGGGAGCCCAACGCTGAGACCCCGGGCTGAGTGACACCTCCCCAGAGTGAGAGGCAAACTGCCGCCAGCCACTGCCCGTCCCGGGACGAGCCATGCTGGTGACCACAGTGTTTCGACCGTTTTCATTCGCGTGTTTTTCATCACGGCGGGCGCCAAGCCCCCCTGAGAACGCTGACCTGCGCTTACCCCAAAACGAACACGGGAAACAGCTGCGTGTCCTCCGGGGAGAACACACATGCACCTTATTTTTTATTTATTTTTATACGAGAGGCCCAGGGCACGAATTCATGCAAGGCTGGCGTCTGGCTGATGAGGGGAGAGGAGGAGCAACCTGGGGAAGTTGGCTGGCTTGGCTCCACCCTCCCTTCCCCCATCATAGGGACAATTTTACATATTCGGCTTTTATGATATAGACTATTTCTTATTGATGTCAGAGAGGAAGGGAGAGGGAGACAGAAACATCCATGATGAGAGAGAAGCACGGATCGGCTGCCTCCTGCACGCCCCACACTGGGGACCGAGCCCACGACCTGGACCTGTGCCCTTGACCTGGAATCGAACCCTGACCTCCTGGTTCCTAAATCGACGCTCAACCCCTGAGCCCCGCCACAGGCCACCCCAGTGAAGACCCCGGGACCGGCAGGGGCAGGGGGGCCTCGCTCTTCCATGCATTCACCCCATGTCTGAGCCACACCAAGCACATCCATCCGCACAGCCATCATCCCTTTCTGCTTCTTCCTGTGAAAGGCGGCGTCTCTCATCTGCTCGTCAAGGTGAGTGACAGCCGCTCCCGCCGCACTCCCCGCCCACGGCCAGTTCATCACAGCACCCCGGGAGGGGAGCGAGGTCTCTCTCTCTCTCTCTCCTCCGCCTGGGGTCAATCTGCACATCCCTCTTTTATTAGATGGGATTTTAAAAATGGATTCCGAGCCAAGACCGGTTTGGCTCAGTGGATAGAGCGTCGGCTTGAGGACTGAAGGGTTCTGGGTTCGATTCCGGCAAGGGCATGTACCTTGGCTGTGGTCACATCCCCAGTGGGGGGTGTGCAAGAGGCAGCTGATCGATGTCTCTCTCTCTATCGATGTTTCTGACTTTCTATCCCTCTTCCTTCCGCTCTGTAAAAAATCAATAAAATATATTTTAAAAAAAAGGATTCTGAGCGTGAGAAGAAGAGCGAGTGAGAGAGGAACATCTACGTCGGAGGGACACGTCCATCGGCTGCCCCTTGCACACCCCTCCTGGGGGTGGAGCAGCAGCCTGGACACACCCCTGTGTCACCCCTCCAGTGCACGAGACAGGGTCAAAGGTGAGTCCCCAGGACACGAAGCACCACTGGGACGGACGCCCGCCCCGCCCTCCCGTGTGACACCCGGAGGTGACCCCGCCCTCCTCTGGGTGCCCCTCCACTCCCGCCTCCACTCCTGGGGAGGCCGGGCAGGGCCCGCCCATTTCGTCCTCCGCACGGGAGGAACCACGTCCACATGGCCCGTTTTGACCTCTGGGTGCCGCGCGTGACAAATTCTCGCGGCCGCATTTCGGGGGCCAAACGGGGGGACACGGTAAAAATGTGAGTCGCATTGCAGATCTCCAGGTGGTGAATATTTCACAGGCGAATCCATCAAACATTTAGCTGCTGACGCGGCGGTCTGAGGCACGAAGCGGATCTTGGCGGGAGGAGGGGGAGGGGGGGGGTTGCCTCGGGGCTGGGCAGCGGGAGCCGCCCCTTATCACCCCTGTATCTCCCTGTGTTGGTCACGGTGTTGAGTGCCCGTGCGGGACCTCTGGGGGACTTCGTTCTGAGCCGAGGTTGAGAAAACACTGCCAACTGGTTTCTGAACAACTGTGTGCGCTCGGGAAGGAAAAGCAAGTCTTTGTCTCTTTTTATTGTAAAGGCTAGAGGCCCGGTGCACAAAATTCATGCGCTGGGAAGGGGTGTCCCTCAGCCCAGTCTGCACCCTCTCCAATCTGGGATCCCTTGAGGGATATCACACCGGGATCGGGCCTAAACGGGCAGTCGGACATCCTTCTCACAAGCCAGGACTGCTGGCTCCAAACTGCTCACCTGCCTGCCAGCCTGATTGCCCCCTAACCACTCCCCTGCCAGCCTGATTGATGACTAACTGCTCCCCTGCCAGGCTGTTTGCCCCCAACTGCCCTTTCCTGCTGGCCTGGTCATCCCTAACTGCCCTCCCCTGCTGGCTTGATTGTCCCCAACTGCCCTCCCTTGCAGGCTTGGTCCCTCCCAACCACCCTCCCCTGCTGGCCATCTTGTGGTGGCCATCTTGTGTCCACATGGGGGCAGGATCTTTGACCACATGGGGGCAGCCCTCTTGTGTGCTGGAGTGATGGTCAATCTGCACATCCCTCTTTTATTAGATAGGATTTTAAAAATGGATTCTGAGCGTGAGAAGAAGAAAGAGCGAGTGAGAGAGGAACATCTACGTCGGAGGGACACGTCCATCGGCTGCCCCTTGCACACCCCTCCTGGGGGTGGAGCAGCAGCCTGGACACACCCCCGTGTCACCCCTCCAGTGCACGAGACAGGGTCAAAGGTGAGTCCCCAGGACGCGAAGCACCACTGGGACGGACGCCCGCCCCGCCCTCCCGTGTGACACCTGGAGGTGGCCCCGCCCTCCTCTGGGTGCCCCTCCACTCCCGCCCCACCCGCCCCACCCAGGCCCGTCGGGTCTCTCCTCGCCCTGCTCCACACCCTGGGGTGCCACGCGCCCCCGCGTCTGGCCCACCCACTTGGACCCCCACACGGCTGGTCTGCAGAAGGCACCTCGGTCATCGGCAATCCCACGTTCCCTGCGCCGGCTCCCGATGGACCCCCACGGCCCAGCCCCTGCCCTCTGCGCCCGCCCTGCCTTCCCGAAGGTGCTCCCGTGTCATCAAATCCTCACCCGCGTCAGCCACGGCTCAGCTCCCGCACCCACAGCGCCTGGTTTCCAGAGCAAACGCGTTTCCCCTCCTCGTGCTTGGACCCCGAGAAAGGAGACGGCTGCTCCAGGGCCCCGCTGGCCCACTGGGCTCAAAAGTAACAAAGTCCTGTGTAATAAAGAGGCAATATGCAAATTGACCATCACACCCTTGCATACAAAGATGACTGTCCTCATGTGGTCACAAGATGGCTGCCACAAGATGGCTGCCAGGGGAGGGCAGTTAGGGGTGACCAGATCAGCAGGGGGAGGGCAGTTGGGGGTGACCAGGCCAGCAGGGGAGGGCAGTTGGGGGCGACCAGGCCAGCAGGGGAGGGCAGTTGTGGGCAACCAGGCCAGCAGGGGATGGCAGTTGGGGGCGACCAGGCCAGCAGGGGAGGGCAGTTGTGGGCGACCAGGCCAGCAGGAGGACTGTTGGGGGGTGACCAGGCAGGCAGGCAGGAGAGCGGTTAGGAGCCAGTGGTCCCGGATTGCGAGAGGGATGTCTGACTGCTGGGTTAGGCCCGATCCCGCAGGGGGTCCCTGATTGGAGAGGGTGCAGGCCGGGCTGAGGAGACGCCCCCACCAGGCCTCTAGTATAATAGTTAAATATCAACCGCTGTCACCGGGCGGCAAACCTCACGTCCAGCTCGGTGCCGGGCCTCCAGGGCAGGGGCCACACAACTCACCGATCCCGGGGCGGGCGCGCAGGAGGCAGCTGCTCCGTGAGTCTCCGTTTTCTGTCGAAAGCCTCGCCCGCAGCTGTCTCCCATTGATGTTTAGGGCGCGTGGGAAAGAGAGGGAGTTCAGAGAGGAACGTGGGTGTGAGAGACGCACGTCGACTGGCTGCCTCCCGCACACACCGGGCCCCGGGCTGGGAGGACCCCCGAAACCGAGGTACGTGCCCCCCGACTGGAGCCGAACCTGGGACCCTCCTGGTCCGCAGGCCGGCGCTCTAGCCACTGAGCCACACTGGCGGGGGCCTCTCTCATCCTCCCTCTCCGAAAGAAATAAACACAGCCCTCACCCCCTGCACACCCCTCCCCACCCCAACTTGACTCCCTGGCCGGGGATGCAGGTGTGCACGAGGTGAGGTTCCCCGCCCTGGGGTGCCCTGCGGAAACCCCACCTCTACGGTTCGGAGCCTCAGTCTAATCCCGAGTCCGGGCCGTGGTGGGGTGGGGGGAGAGGGCGTGCCACCTCCAATGGGCCGGGTCCTGGGTCCTGGACAGAAGAGGGACATCTAAGCGGCCGGGGCTTTGTTGGCAACAATGTATCACCACTGGCTCACTAACCGCAACCATGTATCTATTTTGCTGTTACATTGTTACTGATGTCAGAGAGGGAGGGAGAGGGAGCGAGAGAGAAACATCCACGAGAGAGAATCACGGATCGGCTGCCTCCTTGCACGCCCCACCCTGGGGATCCAGCCCGCACCCTGGGCCTGTGCCCCGACCGGGGATCGAACCCTGGCCTCCTGATTCCTAGGTCGACGCTCAACCACGGAGCCTCGCCGGCGGGTCCCCGACTTTGTAACGGGAGGCGCCAACCGTGGGGGGGGGGGGAACCGGGCAGAGAGGGCTCTGTCCGTCTTCTGTCCGTCGTGGCAATCTCCTCGTAAACCGGAAACTCCCCGAACGTATTGAAGAGCAGGCGCTGCTTGAGGGAGAGGGGTTTGCCCTGCGGGACCAGGCCTGGCCCCGCCCCTGGCTCAGGCCAGCTTTGTCTCACAGGTCCAGGGTCCCGAGGGGCGATGGGAGAAGGGGGTCCCCGATGGGGGAGCAGGGAGCTGAGGGCTATATTTACTTCCTTCCCCGATGCTCGGGAAACAGAACGACTGTCAGAAGTCAGAGTGCACAGCCCTAATGCGGGGGGTCGGGGGGGGGGAGGCCTGTGCATGAAATCGGGGTGCTCGGGGTGCCCCGGGGGCGGGGCAGGCACCAGGCCTGGTCCTGCTTGAACTCTAGTTCTGAGCTCCGTGGGCTTTTCAATGGGCAGCCCACGGGGAGAGGGGTCACGGACGTGGCCGGTAGGGAGGCCCGCACGCTCGGCTGCCCCCTCCTGGCGGCTGAAGGGGGTGCGGCGGCTGGCACCGTGTCCGGTCCCGCAGACACCCTGCCCTCGCCATCCTGGGCAGAAGCTCGCTCGGCCCCCGGGAGACACGCGAGGGGCGCTCCGTGGCCACGTCCCCGGGGCCGCCCGGCGGTTCGTTATCCCCTTTGCTCCGAATTCTTGTCCCGTCGCCTCCACGGAGGGCGGGGCTGCCCATCAATATGCAAGCGGCAGGCTCCTTCCGTCCTAACGACCGGGCATCAAATATTAAATCCCATTACACGGTCGGGGGGGGGGGGGGGGGGCGGTCCGTCACCCCGGGCTCCCGCTCCGAGGCCTGCGTGGTCGCGTCTTCTCCCGGGAAGGGGGGGGGTCCTGCTCCCGCCACCCCAGGCCTTCCCGGCCCCACCGCCGGGAGGAAGGTCTCTGACCCGGCAGGGCTTCTGGAAGTTTCCAGGGTGCGTTGCTTTCTCCCGAAGCACGAACCCTCTGCCTGGGGCCCGCCGCCGGCCTCAGAGTGGCCTCCTCACCCCCCGGGCTGGGCCCCGGAGTGTGTGCAGTTCGTGCAGGAGCTCGGGGGCTGCTGGGGCGAACGCTGACGCCCCCCGGTCGCCGCCCCCGAGCGGGCGGGGAGCACCCACCGCTCTCACCACCAAGGAGGACGGACCCCGGGGGGAACCAGAGGCCCCAGTGGAGAGTGTGGGAGGTCCCCACGGCATGGGGGGCTGGGATCCCACACAGGCACTGCCCTTCCTGCGCCCCAAACCCCTCATCCCGTGTCCCCCCAGGACTCCCCTCCTCCCGTGTCCCCTCAGGACTGACTCCCCTCCTCCTGTGACTCCCCAGGACTCCCCTCATTCCGTGTCCCCCCAGGACTCCCCTCCTCCCGTGTCCCCCCAGGACTGACTCCCCTCCTCCCGTGTCCTCCCAGGACTCCCCTCATTCCATGTCCCCCCCAGGACTCCCCTCATCCCATGTCCCCTCAGGACCCCCTCCTCCCGTGTTCCCCCAGGACTCCCCTCCTCCCGTGTCCCCCAGGACCCCCCTCAGCCTGTGTCCCCCCAGGACTCCCCTCATCCCATGTCCCCACAGGACCCCCCTCATCCCGTGTCCCCCCAGGACCTCTTCATCCCCTGTCCCCCCAGGACTGACTCCCCTCCTCCCGTGTCCCCCAGGACTTTCCGTCCTCTCTGGGGTGTCCCACTGAGCAGTGGGTGGAGGACCCACAGCGAGGCCCCCCCGAACGCCCACAGCTCAGCACGGAGGCCCCCCCCCCGAATGCCCACAGCTCAGCACGGAGGCCCCCCCCCCCCGAATGCCCACAGCTCAGCACGGAGGCCCCCCCCCCGAATGCCCACAGCTCAGCACGGAGGCCCCCCCCCCCGAATGCCCACAGCTCAGCACGGAGGCCCCCCCCCCCGAATGCCCACAGCTCAGCACGGAGGCGGCTCCCAGGCAGGGCTCCGCTCTCAGTGGGACCATGGGGGGGCAGTTTCCCAGAGCGGATGGAAGCGGGAGTCGCGTGGGCGTGGGCGTGGCCGTGGCAGAGGGTGGGACCCCCACGTGGGGCTGGGCTGCTCCCTGGGTTCCTGCCCCCACCCCCATCAGACTCCACGCCTCCGTTCCAGACCTGCTTTCTTTTTTAAAACCCATTTGTACTAAAAACAAACAAACAAAAACATCATATTTGTGCAGATGTCAGAGAGGAAGGGAGAGGGAGAGAGAATCACAGGTCGGCTGTCCCCTGCACGCCCCCCCGGGGACCGAGCCCGCAGCCAATGTGCTCTGTCCAGGAATCGAACCCTGACCTCCTGGCTCCTGGGTTCGGCGCTCAGCCCCGAGCAACGGCAGGGGCGTCTCTCTCCGTTAGGAAAGCCGAGTGCTGCCCGTGGGTGCAGGACGCGGGGACCGAGAACGGCTCTGCCTGGATGTCCGCAGTGAACGGAGACAGTGGTGGTGCGGGGGGGGGGGGCCTCCGGCCGGGCTGGAGCGAACAGATGGCCTTCCGCCCCGGGGAGCGTGTGTGTGCGCGTGTGTGTGTGTGTGTGTGTGTGTGTGTGTGTGTGTCTACCCTGGGTGAGTGTGTGTGTGTGTGTGTGTGTGTGTGTGTGTCTGCCCTGGGTGAGCGTGTGTGTGTGTGTGTGTGTGTGTGTCTGCCCTGGGTGAGTGTGTGTGTGTGTGTGTATGTGTGTCTACCCTGGGTGAGTGTGAGTGCGTGTGCGTGCATGTGTGTGTGTGTGTGTGTGTGTGTGTGTGTGTGTCTGCCCTGGGTGAGCGTGTGTGTGTGTGTGTGTGTGTGTGTGTGTCTGCCCTGGGTGAGCGTGTGTGTGTGTCCGCCCTGGATGAGTGTGTGTGTCCATCCTGGGTGAGTGTGTGTGCGTATGTGTGTGTGTGTCCGCCCTGGGTGAGTGTGTGTGTGTATATATGTGTGTGTCCACCCTGGGTGAGTGTGTGTGAGTGTGCGTGTGTGTGTGTGTGTCCGCCCTGGGTGAGTGTGTGTGTCCACCCTGGGTGAGTGTGAGTGTGTGTGTGTGTGTGTGTGTCCGCCCTGGGTGAGTGTGTGTGTCCATCCTGGGTGAGTGTGTGTGCGTATGTGTGTGTGTCCGCCCTGGGTGAGCGTGTATGTGTGTGTGTGTGTGTGTGTGTGTGTGTGTGTGTGTGTGTATGTGTTTATGCCTGGGCAACCATGTTTACGCCGAAGGTAACAGTTTCTGTGGTGGCTACATGACCATTTTAAATATCAGGTTCCTCAAAATAGCGAATGACAAACCATGTTAAGCATCATCTGTTATAAAAATGTCACCTGTAAAAATCTACGGTTTTGCCCTAGCCACTTTGTCTCAGTGGATGGAGCATCCGCCTGCGGACTGAGGGGTCCTGGGCTGGATACATGGATTGAAGCTCATTTTTAATGAATTCAGCGTCCGTGTCCGCACACGGCATCGGTGGTTTGGATACATTTGCTCGGTCTTTGTTCGATTTTGCTTTTGGGACTATGTAGTTGCCTGACATTCAAGGAGAGTCTTTAAAAAAAAAAAAAGATGCTTTCTATGTTCCGGAATATTCCACATGACGTGAAGTAGCCTGGTTTCACTTCAGTCGATTTGAGGAAATTCGGTCGATCTGCCCTGCTGACTTTTCTCAGGCTGTCTTCAATTAGCCGCCCGATAATCCTCCTGGTGACGGGCCTTTTCAACATTTTCCGCCTCTTTTTGGAGATACATTTTGTTCTTTTTTTTTTTTTGCATTTCTAAGACAGTGTCTCTTTTTCTAAATTTGTAAATGTTTCCATAGCGTCGGCTACATGGTTACCCTGTAATTATCTTAATTTTCCCTTTACATGTGATCACTCTTCATTTCTGTCCCCGCTCCCTCCTTCTCTCCCAGCCCCGCCCCCCCTTTCTCTCTGTGTCTTTCTTCTCCCCCCCTAATTAGCTCGTCAAGGTCCGACGTCAAAGAGCCCGATTGGGATGGAGCCACGTGTCCTCCCCGTTCTGTTTACCGTGCCCCTATTTTTAGCTCTCCTGTGTTTCTGCACCGGCCCCTCCGGACTGCTTTGGGCTCATAATGTCACCTCCCTAACGCGTTTAGCCGAGAGCCACATTTCTCCGTCTTTTTATATTTTTCTCAGAAGATAAGGAAGGCGCGTTCTCGGACGGGAGCCGTCTCAGGGTCCGGCTGCATCCGGAGGAGCGGGCTCCCTCTCGCCCTGTCTCGCCGCGCCCCACGCGGGGGGCCCCCGGGAGCCCCTCTGTGATTCGAGCACCACCCACACGCCAGCTCCCTGTGTTCCGTGCCCGGACCGCGCTGCTGGCCGTCCCTCTGCCGTTACTTTGCATGCCGCGGTTTTACGAGCGGAGGTTACGACCGGCGACGCTTTAACGTCCCCTTTAATTGTTGGGGAAGATTTTATTTGAGGCCAGGACATGGCATGTTCTTGGAAATGGTGAGCGGGGAGAGCGGCGATTCGCGAGGAGGCCGGCCGCGTGTCGCAAGCCTGTGGCTGCTGCTTGGTGGCTGTTCTCTGCGGGTTCTCTACGTCACTTGTTAAATGTATATTATTGCTTTTTTACAGGGAGGAAGGGAGAGGGAGAGTCAGAAACATCGACCAGCTGCCTCCTGCACACCCCCCACCGGGAGGATGTGCCCGCAACCAAGGTACATGCCCTTGATGGGGAATCGAACCCGGGATCCTTGAGTCTGCAGGCTGATGCTCTATCTACTGAGCCACACCGGTTAGGGCTCTCTCTCTCTATTTATTTTTTATTTATTTTAAATATATTTTTTAATTGATTTTTTTTTTTTACAGAACGGAAGGGAGAGGGATAGAAAGTCAGAAACATCGACGGGAAAGAAAGATCGACCGGCTGCCTCCTGCACACCCCCCACCGGGGATGTGCCCGCAGCCAAGGTACATGCCCTTAACCGGAATCAAACCCGGGACGTTTCAGTCCACAGAACGCCGCTCTATCCACTGAGCCACACCGGTTAGGGCGCTCTCTCTCTCTCTCTCTCTCTCTCTCTCTCTTAAAAATTTCGTTGATGTCAGAGAGGAAGGGAGAGGGAGAGAGAGAGAAACGTCAATGAGGAGAGAGAACCATGGATCGGCTGCCTCCTGCACACCCCCCAGTGCAGGGCCTGAGCCCGCAGCCAGGGCCTGTGCCCCGACCGGGGATGGAACCCGGGGTCTCTCTCCTCCTCTTCGGGGACGGGTCTCCTCTCTGTGGCAGCACAGGCCCCTCCATGCTGCTCTCGGCGCCCGGGGCTCTTCTGGAGGAAGCCGGGCGGTCACGTGTCCCCGAGAGAAACATTGGTGGTTCTGGAGCCGCGAGGGGCGAGACCCGGTCCGGCCGAGGACGGTGCAGGCAGCCGTGGGCTCTGCCTCGGGGGGGCGTCCGGGACTCTGGCAGACGGGCCCGCACCTTTAAACACAAACTTCCTTTTGTCCTGTTTTCATTTTGGAGTCGTGTTCCCTCTGGAAGGTTCTGCTGTCTCCACCCCCAACCCCTCCCCCCCCCCCACCTGCATCCTTCATGTTCGGGGAGTCCCGTCTGGAGAACCGGGTCACAGATCCGGGCTCCCTGCCCCCGGATGCCCGTTTCCCCCGGGCGCCTCCGCCTGGCGCCCTCAGACGTGTGTACCCGGCTGGGTCACTGCGGGGGGGGGGGGGGGCTCAGTGCCCTCGGGTGCCTCCTTCCTGTCCCCGCCCAGCCCGGGGGGGGGGGGACAGGGCTCCCCAGCGCACGGCTGTGGGGGTGGGCGGTCCCCACAGCGCCAGCAGCACTCGGAGCCTGCCCAAGCCCGGCTCCTGTCCACCCCACGGACTCATGGCCGGGGCGACCGAGTGCCCCCCATCAGCCGTCACTCCCATGGCCAGGCTGGGGGGGGGGCCCGGGCCTGGGGCGACCCTCAGGGCCACGGAGGGAGGCCCCCGTGTCGCAGGCGTGTGCAGTGTGAGGCTGTGACGTCCCGTGTCGCAGGCATGTGCAGTGTGAGGCTGTGACGTCCCGTGTCACAGGCGTGTGCAGCTGTGACGTCCCGTGTCGCAGGCGTGTGCAGTGTGAGGCTGTGACGTGTTGGGGCTGACGGCGCCGGGTCCGCTAAGGCGCCTCCAAAGGGCAGGACGACAGACAGGGCTGAGGGCTGGCCGCCCGCTGGGGAAGCCGACAGGCTGCGTTCTAAGCCTTCACGCCGGTGGACATGGGCCCCATCGCCCTCTGGGGATGCCTGCGGGGTGACCCGGCAATGCGCTGGGGCGGTCACCCCGTCTTGCGGGACAGCCCAGGACCGTCTCCCCGTTTCCGTCTCGCGTCCTGGGACCGGGGCCCGCTGGCCGGGGCTCCGAGGTCCCTCCCCGCAGTCCTGCGGCCCCCGCAGGCGCTCTGGATGTCAAAGCCATCATATTTTTTTGGGGGGGGCGGGGGAGGGTTGGGGCAGGGACAGAGGGTGGGATGATAGGACAGTTGTTTTGAAATAACTTGAGATTTAGAGAAAATCTGGGGGGACAGTGCAGGAGGCCCAGCTGCCCTCCCCAGGCTCCTCACCGGTGCACCCCCTCTCCCCCCGACACCGGTCAGAATGCGGACGGACAAGCCCCACAGGAGCCGCTCGGACGGTGTCCCAGCGCGACGGAGGCGTCCTCCGGCCCTGAGCGTGGCCGACACGGAACCTTTAGGTTCGAGGTGGGCCACGTGGTGACGTGGTACCCGCCCCCCCCCCGGGCTGGGACACCCCCGCGGCCTGGGGACCTGCCCCCACGCTCGGTGCCGCTCACCGGGCCGCCGGCTCCTCCACACGCGGGCGGCCCCGCCCACAGCTCACAGCTCTGCTCTCGGTGCCCGCACCCCCCGGCCATCTCCGCGGGCCGGGCCACCTCCTCCAGGCAGCCCTCCGGGAACACACCCGTCTGGGCCGGGGCTCCAGGGACACCAGGCCGGCCCCAGGCCGAGCCACAGACAGAGGCCACCCGGGAACCGCGGGTGCAGGGTCCGTGACGTGCCTGATGGACACACGGACACTCGGACACTCGGACACCTGAACACTCGAACACACAGACACGTGGACACACGGACACACAGACACTCAGACACACGGACACTCGGACACACGGACACTCGGACACACAGGCACACAGAAACATGGAAACACGGACACATGGACACTCGGACACACAGACAGCCACTGAAGCTCCTGCAGCCCTGACCAGGCACAGAGGGTGTCCAGCCCCCATGTCCACAGAGGAGGGACCGGCCTGTGTGCAGCAGCAGCAGCAGCAGCAGCAGCAGCAGCAGCGGAGGACACGGCCACCAGGGGGCACTGTGGGCCAGTTCTCCCCGAGCTCGGGCCTGGCTGCTGGCAGATGCGGGTTCTGTCTGGCCCATTTGCTGGGGGTGAGAGCCCCGACTGAGGGGCCCCGTGTGGGGGGGAGGGGCCCCGGGAACTAGCATCTCCCAGAAACACAGCCCGGCCCCTCGGGGCTGCACACCAGCACCCAGAGGCTAAGGGGCCCCGGCTGAGTCCTGTGTCCCTCTGAGCCGGGGGAGGGGGGCACTCAGGTCCCTGCAGAGCGAGGGGCACCTCCCAGGGCACCGCACGACGGGACCGGGTGCCGGGGGCCCAGCCGACAAGAGACCCTCACTGCCCGTCCCGTCTCTGGACCCGGCCCCCGGCCCAGAGCCCAGAGCTGGCTCTCACGGCCGTGTCCATGAATGGGGGGGGGGGGGGGGGCGTGCCGCAGATCCCCGAGGGCCTGCGGGGGGAGGTGGAGAGGCAGCCAGGCAGGGACCAGAGGGGTGTGAGGAGGGCGTGTCCCGCCCCCTCTCCCGTGGCGTCTGCACCCACCCCTGCTCACCCGCCCCCCCCGTCGTCTGGGTCGTCTGGGGTGTCTGCCACTGGGGTGTCTGCCACTGGGGTGTCTGCCACTGGTGTCCTCGGCGTCACAGGGACCCGCTCTCCTCACCGCCAGGATGCAAACAGGAAGTGCCTTTCCTTCCTCCTCCTTCT
>CM050513.1:119272307-119277307 GCA_027563665.1 Antrozous pallidus | reverse complement strand
CACAGCCTGGAGCAGCAGCCCCCCAGGCCCAAGCTGCCGCCGTGTCTCCCTCTCGCCCGGGGCCGCCCGGCCGCTGCGTGGAGGAGGGACACGTGCTCCGTGCTCTCGGTCAGCGGCTCAGAAACACCTGCAGCCCCGCCCGGCCCCCCTCTCTCCTGCCCCCTCTCTCTCCTTCTGAGGATGCCACGTCTCAGCACATAACAGCTCCCTCTCCACAGTCATTCCAGAGCCCGTTTCCTCTTATTTCCCCCAGGCCCCCTTGAAATCAACTCCCTCCACTTCCCAAATTGGCCGAGACAGAGAGAAGGTACGTGCGTCTTCCCTGATTGAATTGCTGCTTCTGCAGGCGCGTTCCGACGCCGTCCCCGGTGCCCGGCGGATCTGGGGCGCCTGCTGGGCGGAGGCCCAGTGCTGGGGGGCCACGGGTGGGGATGGTCCTGCCCGCCCCGGGACGGGGGGAGAGAGGGCAGAGATCCAAACTGAAGGGAGGTGATTGACAGCCAGATCCCACCAGGGGACCGGCACGGAGGAGGGAGCCCCGCACGCAGAGGAGGGGGCCCCCCACGCGGAGGAGGGAGCCCCCCACGCGGAGGAGGGGGCCCCCCACGCGGAGGAGGGAGCCCCGCACGCGGAGGAGGGATCCCAGCCATGGTCCAGGGTCCTTTGCCCGGACAGGCCCCGTGGGGGGGCCGGCCAGACAGAAGCCGTGATGAGGGACAGGAGGGGACTTTCTGGGACAGGTGGCGGGTGGAAAACTGGGAGAACAGCGAGTCCTGCTGTTTAATTCGCCTAAAACCACAGCCCACAGGTTCGGTATTTCCAGCCCCGGTGCCCCACGCACACGTGTACACACACACCCACACCCACACCCACATGCACAGACAATCACACAGTGCGTGCACACACACGCACAAATACACACACACACTTATACACCCCCACAGTGCACTCACATGCACACACTCATGCACTCATACACCCCCACATTGCACACATACACACACACACGCACACGCACTCATACACCCCACAGTGCACTCACACACACACGCACACACACCCACACACACAGTGCACTCACACACACACGCACACACATACACACACATACACACACCCACAGTGCACACACACACGCACATACACACACACTCATATACCCCACAGTGCACTCACACACACACAAGCACAAACACTCTCATACACCCCACAGTGCACTCACACACACACGCACACACATACACACACATACACACACACACTCTCATACACCCCACAGTGCACTCACACACACACGCACACACATACACACACATACACACACACACTCTCATACACCCCACAATGTACTCACACACGCACCTACACCCACACACACACCCACAGTACACACACACACACACACATACACACACACTCATACACCCCACAGTGCACTCACACACACACGCACACGCGTGCACACACACACATGCGCACACACTCTCATACACCCCACAGTGCACTCACACACACACCCACACGCACACACACAGTGCATACACACACACACACACAAATACACACACACTCATACACCCCCACAGTGCACTCACACCCACACCCACACGCACACACACAGTGCATACACACACACACACACAAATACACACATACTCATACACCCCCACAGTGCACTCACACCCACACCCACACCCACACACATAGTGCACACACACACACACACTCATATACCCCCCCAGTGCACTCACACACACACACACACACACTCATACACCCCCCAGTGCACTCACACACACACACACATGCACACACACCCCGCAGTGCACTCACACACACACACACAGGCACTCATACACCCCCACAGTGCACACACACACACACACACACACACATACACTCATACACCCCCACAGTCCACTCACTCACACACACACACACAGGCACTCATACACCCCACAGTGCACTCACACACACACACACACATGCACACACACCCCACAGTGTACTCACACACACACACACAGGCACTCATACACCCCCACAGTCCACTCACTCACACACACACACACAGGCACTCATACACCCCACAGTGCACTCACACACACACACACACATGCACACACACCCCACAGTGTACTCACACACACACACACAGGCACTCATACACCCCCACAGTGCACTCACACACACACACACACACACACACACACACATACACACATAGGCACTCATACACCCCACAGTGCACTCACACACACACGCACACACACACACTCATACACCCCCACAGTCCACTCACTCACACACACACACACACACACACACACACACACACTCATACACCCCCACAGTCCACTCACTCACACACACACACACACACACACACACACTCATACACCCCACAGTGCACTCACACACACACACACATACACTCATACACCCCCACAGTCCACTCACTCACACACACACACACACACACTCATACACCCCCACAGTCCACTCACTCACACACACACACACACACACACACACACTCATACACCCCACAGTGCACTCACACACACACACACACACACACTCATACACCCCCACAGTCCACTCACTCACACACACACACACACACACTCATACACCCCCACAGTCCACTCACTCACACACACACACACACACACACACACACTCATACACCCCACAGTGCACTCACACACACACACACACACACACACACACTCATACACCCCCACAGTCCACTCACTCACACACACACACACACACACACACACACACACACACACTCATACACCCCACAGTGCACTCACACACACACACACATGCACACACACCCCAGCGGGTCGGGGACGGTGACAGTCGCCCCGGAGTGAGGTCGGTGAACATGCCGCACACTCACCACTGATGGGCCTCCCTCCCTCCGCGGGGCGACGAGGACGCTGGCCAACGCTTTCCGGGGAGCTCCTGGCCGCGCGGTGAGCCAGGCGCCGGCAGCCGCCCCCGGGGGGACATTTGGGCCGCAGAGCAGCTGCGTCCCCTGGAGAACGGGAGCTCCATGTCTCCATGCGCTGCGTTCACACTCCCGTCTGCAGCTCCAGCAGCTGTGAAGCCGCAGCCTCCAGGCAGAGCCGCGGGCCCGGAGCTCCCCGGAGGGGCGGGGCGGGCGGGCGGAGACCCCGAGCTCTGTCCCCAGGACGGGGCAGGACCGTCCTGTCTGCTGGCCCCGGACGACCCGATCGCCTGCTGTCTTTATTTAATCCGACTCTGAGCCGCACACAACAACTCAGCCCTTTCCCTGGAAATCTGTCACCAATGCTGATGGGATGTTTAAGTTTGCAGCTCCCTGTGATGGCGGGTGACAGCTGACAGTTTTGGGCGAACCGGAGAGCGGTGAGGAGGGTGTGGAGAAGGAGGTGTCCGCCGGGGGCTGGAAGCTCCTTCCTCACCCTCTGGAAGGAGCGGGAGCTGGCAGCGTGGGGGTGCTACACCCGCGGGGAAGCGTGTGCGCGAGAGGGAGAGCCCAGGACGCCCTCGCCTGCTCCCTGCCCTTCGCCCGCAGGAAGCGAAGACTGGGGGCAGGGTTGTAGGTGTTGCTCTGCGTGTTGAAGGCACACCCCGGCATCCACACAGGGCATCTTGGCCAAGACACGAGACTTACCCTTTCCAGGCACATAAGCATCTCCGCTCATGGGCGGGTCCCACAATGACCAGGCAGCGACTTCAGTGGCCAGGCCTGGCAGACAACACAGTCGTCGGAGAGTTGCTTAGAGGAAGCCACGAAGCGAGCGCAGAGGTGAAGCAACAGCAAAGACAAACAGCGGCAGCACACCCCGGGGAGGAGAAATAAATTGATTTCAGGGTCGCCGTGTTATAGTAGTCAAAACGTCCCGTTTTCAACAAGAATCATGAGACACGGGGAGCAACAAGCCGGGAGGACCGTCCACAGGAAAAAGGCGATCGATAGGCATTATCCCCGGGGAGGCCCAGGCGCCGGACGTAGTAGACAAAGACTTAAATCGGCGATTTCAAAAAATGTTCAAAAAAACAAATGGAGGCAGGCACATTTAAACACACCCGCCAATGCACAATGCAAGCTCCAGACGGACAGAGGAGAGGCGAGGGGTCAGAGAGAGAATCTGAAGACATAACGGCTAAAATAACCCCTCCAAAGCTGATTAAAAAATTGATCTACAAAGAGCTCAGAGAAACGCAGGGATCCACCCACATCAAGCTCATCATCATGTAACTGTTAAAAGTCAAAGACCAAGCGAGAACCTTGGAAGCAGTGGGGTGAGGCTGCCTCAGCATGAGAGGCTGACTCAGGGGGAGAGGCGGACTCAGCGGGAGGGGCTGACTCAGTGGGAGAGGCGGACTCAGGGGGAGAGGCGGACTCAGTGGGAGAGGCAGACTCAGGGGGAGAGGCTGACTCAGGGGGAGAGGCGGACTCAGGGGGAGGGGCGGACTCAGGGGGAGAGGCGGACTCAGCGGGAGAAGCTGACTCAGGGGGAGAGGCTGACTCAGCGGGAGAGGCTGACTCAGTGCGAGAGGCTGACTCAGCGGGAGAGGCTGACTCAGGGGGAGAGGCGGACTCAGGGGGAGAGGCTGACTCAGGGGGAGAGGCTGACTCAGGGGGAGAGGCAGACTCAGGGGGAGAGGCGGACTCAGCGGGGAGAGGTGGACTCAGGGGGAGACGCTGACTCAGGAGGAGAGGCTGACTCAGCGGGAGAGGCTGACTCAGGGGGAGAAGCTGACTCAGGGGGAGAGGCTGACTCAGCGGGAGAGGCTGACTCAGGGGGAGAGGCTGACTCAGGGGGAGAGGCTGACTCAGCGGGAGAGGCTGACTCAGGGGGAGAGGCTGACTCAGCGGGAGAGGCTGACTCAGGGGGAGAGGCAGACTCAGGGGGAGAAGCTGACTCAGGGGGAGAGGCTGACTCAGCGGGAGAGGCTGACTCATTGTGAGAAGCTGACTCAGGGGGAGAGGCTGACTC